>JAQBSW010003068.1:0-90070 GCA_029291075.1 Eudiplozoon nipponicum
ATTATATAGTGAGTTAGCGTTGGAGTCGCATTAATAGCAGATTGTACCGTCCTATTATCCCACATACTTCACCCAAATATATAGTGGTTAAAGGGCGTAATACCGGCTCCTACTGATGAGTCGCCAGTAAGCACGAAACGAATGTGCATGAAATTATACTTTCCGTTCATGCTGTCTTTGGTTCATCCTTCTGGTCACAACTCAACTAATTTGTTAGTTTAGCAACACCTAATACATACTTGCATATATATTAGTTCATCGCAAAAAACAGTATTTAGATGTTATATATTGAATTAAATGATGTCATGCTTACCATGAAATGTGATAGCTGATATCGATCAAGGCAAGAGTGTGTGGATTTACTGGAGTAACAAGTGTTCAGAAATAGTTGTAATTCTCAATTTGGGTGAACTATAGCATAAATTGATATTCATCATGTTAATACCACGTACCACCACCCGCGCAATCAATTATTGTTTATAAATATGTGTGGCGAGAACTACAAACAGTCAATGTTCGTTACTGCATAGAAATTGTGCAGCCGACATTTCCAATCACGTACAATGTAGGCATGGCAACTAGAGTTGAGAGACGCATATCTAATTTTGCTTTCCATATACATGAAATTCAGTTTGATCCTCGCTTGTCAGTTTGCCGTCGTCCTCTGATGATGATCATAGAAGGCCGAAACGCGTCATTGCATTGCGACTGGCGGTAGTTTTGTTATATTGTACGAGGACTGGTTAGATACAATGTGATTTTTGTTTACTTTAAGCTCGAAAACTTGATTTAAATAATTGTTCCCACCACTCGCGCAATCAATGATTGTTTAACTTTATATCATGTTTAATTTTTCATTTTGTTTTTTGTACTAAAATCTTCTATAAATTTTTAATCACCAGTACAAAAAACGAAATATAACACGGATCTTACTTGCGTTTCTATCCTTAATTATTTAAAATTTGCGTTTATTTAAATCACTGCCGAAAGTTTACATTATACTCAAACAGAGTGGAAAAATAGGAAATATATTATAAACATTCAAACGAAATAGAACTTTAAACTAAAGACATTTAGAAGTTACAGAATACTGCCATCACTCCCTCTCCCTTCATAACCACTGTGGTCACCTTTAATTATGTAATATAATGTAGTAAAATGAAAAAAATATACTGACGCGTGAAAACGTTATGTTATTATTCAGTCATTGTAGTTTCACCTTGATGAATGTACAGGCGTATGTACAGGCGTATTATATTTAACTGAGTAGTTTGCTGTTATTGGCCAACGCATACGAGACGCGCACCCATCTTGTCGCTATCAATTGCTATTATGAGATTAGCCAATCCTAAGCATTTATGACGCGTCATTAACTTTGAGCTTGGGCCTGAAGAAGGTGCCCGAACATTTTCCATGGAAACTAGGGATTTTGAACAATTGTGCTATTTAAAATATTGATCAGCTAATTTTACTCTCTCTCTCTCTGTATATATATATATATATATATATGAATATATGTATAAAACGTTTACTAAAATGATTTAATTCCGCGATTGACGTTGCATCTGGTTTTCACACAGAACGGAGGCGGTAATTTACACCAGTGAGGTAAGAGAGAAACGAATACACATTCGAATTAAACAAAAACTCTTCAAGCGTAGCGAGTATGAGCCATGCACTCAATGAAGGCTTCCAGTGATGGTGGAGATGAGCAGTAAGGCTCTGGAATAATTAGTCCGCGGTTCCACTTCTGTCGTCCACGACTTTGTATGCGGTTCTATTCAATTGAGCAAAGTGATGATAGAAAAGATGGTTTGTTAGCACATTACTCTGGTATAAATCAATGAGTCACGGAAAATATTACATTATGCACTGCATTATTCATCAATAATGAGTAACTGCTACGAACCATTCCATCTCTATAACGAGAAAAGAACAAACAAATATCACTAACTGTTAATATATGTTAATTTTAAAAGTTATAATCTTTATTAGATAACAAACATCACAATTCAAAATCTAATTTCAGTAAATAAAAACTAAATATAACAATAGTCCACAAATTGTAGCTACTAATATTCTTCAAGATGAAGCTTTAAATGGTAAAATTATCTAGCGAGTAATGTAAGCTTAGGAGAAAAAAATAGGGAACAAATGCGATGAAAAATCGGTATATGCATTGTTAGTTAATTGTTTGAATATTTCTGAATCTCACGTTCACCACATCAAAGTGGAAAAATGATGATTGTATCAATTACTGTTTATTATTGCCGTATTACAGTTTTATTAATTAAAAATAAATTTATACACGACCAGCACTATTTATTCCTTTGGAGGAAACGTTTTACGCTCTGGCGAAGGAAAAGCTTTATTCAGCTTATTCTGTCGCTTCAATAATAGTCAAATAATGCAACTATTTGTTAGTGCAAAATAGTTCGTGGAAGAAATTGCAGAAAACAGTCACACTTATTAAAACAAACCGCCTAGCACAAATTGAGATCAGTTCGCTGTAAAATGCACTCTAAGATTTACAATGGGATCTTCTGTGAATGAGTTACATTCATGGTACAAAACTGAATTGGAACAACAATACATTAACAGCTGTTAAGAGATCATTTAAGCATGGTTAAATTTTGTTCAATATTTTTAATAAAAAAACCAGCTTCCGTTTCTGAAATGAAGTTAAAACACATAACATTTGATATATATACTCACACTTAAATTACGTTGTGGCAACCATCAATTGTGAAATTCAAATCTGTATATTAAAAAAATTGTGTACCGTTTACGACATATTTCAAAAATAAATGCTTAATGTTTTTCTAATTAAACAAATTTTACAGGTTAATTCCTTCGATTATAAGTGCATATACTTAAATCAAATACACAGGTCTCAGATGGAGATCGGAAGATTTATAAGCTAAACATTATAAAACTTATTTAAGGAGCATTGTTTACAAGAGAATAAAATAGTCTGTCGTATTCTTCTCCCTCCACTTTCATCTATTTTTCTTTCAAAAAACTTTGGTTTTATAATTAGATCAAATAGAGCTCCTGTGGTTCTTATTATAAAATTAAATCTCACTTTAGGTTGACAGTTTTAGCGTACAATATTGAAAACGGCACTATATGTAACCAGTGACTGCTTTTCACAGATGATAAAGAAACAAAGTTAATAGGCTATGACCTACAAAATATCAGATTGTAGAATAAACAATGATGAGAGTATAATAAATATTTATGCGTCAACGAAACCCCATGATAGAACGATATCAAGCATCGGCCCTGCTAAGAAACACAGATTCATAAATAGTCAAATATAAACTATGTTGTCTTCAAACAAAGCATTATATCTTAACAAGTTTATCACGGTTTTCGCCAAATTTTACCCTTCATAGTGTCTTTTACAGTGGAAATACTTTGTACGAAGACTTACATTAGGGTAAGGGTTTCATATAGCGTAATATATTATTGTAATTCGACCAATGTTTTACAGAATTTTAACCCTTTTGAGTATGAGTGTAACATTTTTTACAATAATGAACAATTATGCATATATATATATATATATATATATATATATATATATATATATATATATATATATATATATATATATATAATATGAAGATCAAAACATCAAAGTTTCTCTAAAATGACGAAAATAATTTAAGCACAATGTTATGTAGTAAATTTTGAAAAAAAATTATAAAATGTATTTTACTCAGTTAAATGCAAACCACGCAGTCATGGTTTTGTTGGCATGTGCGTCAAAAATGTCACACATACACAATGTTTAAGGCTGAAAATAATTTAATTGACATTCAAACGTTTGCCGCAGATGTAGTGAATGTAAATGGCCACATTTAGAGCAAATTTCGTACGATTGTCTAACGCAAGAAAGAAAACACCAAGCATCTTGATGGAAAAGGCACAGGAATAAAAATATGCTGAGATATGGCTGCTCTCTTTCGTCATTGTGTGGCTCTAAAAGCGAAACATGTCATGGTTTGCAATACAGATGATAAATTTTTGGAATTTTTGATAAGGTAACAAATGTTTGATTAAATATATATATATATATATATATATATATATATATATATATATATATATATATATATGCATACAATAATTGAGATACTTCGGTTTGTTTGATTTTCGGACACGCGAATTTGTAAATAATACCTCCATATAACACCATATAACTCAGTCATGAATTAAGGCGAACTTCTCGATATTACTTGAACCACCTATGCACGTGCAAATAATTGTTAACTTATCAGCTAAATACCTGAAAAGGCTTTTATACGTACTAAGTTTGTCTAAAGAATAGTCTGCTAGCTACTTAACTGTACCATTACGAATTTGGCAAATAATGGGCATCAAATAGAAGTTCTCCTAAACGGAGAGAAACAATTCTAACTTAGTTTAATATCATAAATGTAAATCGCTGTGAAGACCAAAGAATATGAATGTCTTTCACGCATAATTTGGTAACGTAAAAAGAGTAAAAGCAGCAGTTATCTTTTGTACAAAGTTATGGATAGAAGTTTTACTTTGTTGGCAACATTTTATTTTTTATAAATTTATATACGTGAATGAGAACACTGTTGCACGTTTGACATTAAGAACAACCCGAGGCTTAGCAAAAAATTTCTAATATTGTTCTTTGGTTGTGACAAGCATTAGGTTTGACAAATATCCTTTGTATTTTTGCGAGGTGTCAGCTACATACTTTGCAATGCCGCGTTTTGCGTACGCGGGTTGTAGCTTTGCACTAACACTTTCACAAAGATCCAATTAATCAACATTTCAACGTATGCATCTGCTTTTTCTTCGATCAGGCTGGATGCGTATTCGCCCCATTCCTCCGAAGGCCTCAACATCGTTCATACTAACCATCGGAAACAAAGGTTACGTAACACCGCATTTCCAATGGTTAGTATGAACGATGGTGAAGCCTTCGGAGGAAAAGGGACGAATACGCATCCATCGTGATCGAAGACAAAACAGATGAATACGTGGAAATGTTGATCAATCGGGTCTTTGTAAAACTGTTAGTGCAAAGTTACAACCCGCGTACGCAAAACGCGACATTGCAAAAATAATTTGGTCTATTTCCCTTCAAATTAATTATTAGTTTCTATTAAATATATTTGTTTTAAATAAGGTTAATTTTTTAAAAATCTTTATATTTTACCAGAATTTCTTTTAATTAATAAAAGAGGAAACACCGGTTATGAAAATCTTGTTTTCGATAAAATAAATGACTTAATTTCAGCAAATCTGGATTATCAATAAATCTGATCTCTTGAAAAAATAAACTTTGGTTAAATTATGCTTTTTTCGCGCAATTCTAGATTTTATTTTTGGTGAGAAGGACATCTTTCTGGAGGGAAGTTAAATTTACAGAGCAATAAAGAGCATTTTCCTACAATTCCAAGCTGGATAACATCGCAAAAACGAAACGCTCTTGAGAACATTGTGTCAAAATGATTTTATCAGAATATCATAACATCCAAAAAGTCACTAAAGTGAAATATATGTGTGTAGTCGAGAGATAGAGAGAGAGAACTAACTTAATATGAAAACTGATTGTCACTTTGAGCCAATGAGTTTGCGCTATCTCTCCTAAGAATTAATTTAATAGCTCACATAATGCTCCACATCTTAAGAACAGGATTATATTAATGAAAGAAAACTACATTTTTGTCATGAGAGCAAATCGTCGTAAAGTATTACAATTTAGTGCTCTTGCTAATAAAGCTATTTGGCTTCTGAAAGAAACCTATAAAAGCATTAATGAATAAATTCGGAGGAAGAGAGAGAAATAACATTTGATTATGGCCACAAAAAACAACAAAGCCAAAATTTACACTAGCAAAGTTAAACTAATCTCAAATAAATCAAAGCACACAGATTCCCGCACAAACATGTGTGTTAAGATAAGGTAAACAACATTAACGTGTTTATTTACTGTTTTAATGAAAGCAAAATCTTGGCTATGAGCAGAAGTGTAACCGTTGAACTAAGAAAAACACCATTTCCCCAATTAGAGAACGTTACTGCGATTAAAAAACAAACGTTTCAATTCATGCCGAGTAATAAACAATCTCGCGCATTTACGATAATTGTGGGCGTATCAATCCCAATCCTAGTTTAAAATGTCAAAATTGAAGTAAAACTTGTCTTAATTTGTTAAAATCACAAATTCTTGCATGCTGATACATCACAGTTGTAAAAACAAGAATAAAGTTCAAATATGTAAGTGAATATTTACGACTAGCTTATTTTGGCGTTTGTACGACCAAATGATGGTACATTTACTTTATTAGAAATAAAATTGAAATGTATTCCTTTGTCAATACGAGTAAATTCTGAGGATACGAAACCTTATGTTTAACCAAATAATTTAATTTCAGTAAATGAAGACAATAAAAAGACACAGAACAGCCATTTTGACGCTATACGAGAGTATCACGTTGCAAAATTAAATCACACTGAAAAGGAAACAATAGCATATTTTACTGATGACTCTAGCACACAACTTATACACATGCGTCTTTATTTTGAAACCAGACATGCGCAATAATTCAAAAATGTTATTTCCTTATATAGCACGCATTACTAAACACAGTGATGTGACTTATACGCTGAATTCAACACCCACCAATTGACAACTTGCTGAGGTTCTCGTATGTCTGCATACGACTGGTAATCATTTAAATTCAATTATAACATTGAAAATAAATGCAGGTTTTCAGAAATTCCATACAATTGCTGACTAGAGCTGCCGACTCTTACCAGAGATAAATTTTAATTTATTAATTTAACGCTGGATAAGAAAACGCGAACATATTTATTTTACTGACAGAGACTGAAAAATACCAGAATCGGCAGTTAAATAAGATTTACATAAAAGGTCTACACTACAAAACTACATGGTGGTAAGCATTTTTTTAGAATAAGTAGTAAGTTTAAGTCTTCCTTTTTACACTGTAAAATTATATTATTTTGAAAAAAACTTTAATTGCACATTCATTTAGACATTAATCGGAATTAAACCATAATTAGTCCACCACAGCGAAAGCCCAACTAATCAGTTATTTGTTGCTCCACGTCCTTAATGAGCCAACACAAACGAAAAACTGAAAACTTGGGGCTCAAGACTCGTTATCAATAGCGTTGTCTTCTTCATTGGCGCGTATGAGTTTAGTGTGATATGTGGTATCAGAAAAAAGATTGAAATAGTGCTAGAACAACATTGCGTGTTTAACTATCATGTTAGACAAAGTCGATGAAATTCAAAATAGCACAAGACAAATAATAAAAGGAGAAGGTAAAAAATAAAACTGACAACATGTACAGTGTCATTAGATCGCGTTCAAATGCATTTGGTTTTTTTGAGCAGCTGCAATCGCGGCTGCTCCTTTTCCACTGCCGTCTTCTGACAACTTGAAGCGAAACTAAAAGACAAATTTAAAAATCACCATCATTAAGAGGTTAGAAAGTGTAGATGTGCAATAAATTATCAATGAATAGAATTGACTAATGAAAAGTCCCATATGAATTAGTAGTTTTATATTTCCTTTATTTTTTTTAATTTCGTTCCAAAAAAACGAACAGACATATGCCCAACACGGTAGACACTACAACATGACAATTAAAAACTACAAGTTGCGTTTGTGTTGTGATTTTTATTTGCTTGTATTTCTGTTGTAAGGTTTTTGCCTAATAACATTTCTGAAGCCGTTTTGGGGCTTCTGCATTTTTTGATTGTTGTTAATCGGTGCTAAACTTTTAGACGTCCTATTTTTTGTTCCGCACATTTTTGTAAGTGTTGCTTACGTTGGTTTTTCATTGCTATATTTTTGAATTATTTTTATCGTCCTGGTTTGTATTGGCAAGCCGGAGGCTTCCCAACTATTAATGTGCCGTGTGTTAAATTAGGCTTAGAAAAATAGTGGAAAAGCGCTACCTTCCCAAGGCTTAAGCGGAACTGTGAGTAACGGTTGTCCACCTGGTTATTACCTGTGTAAAATCTACGATAATTGTTCACGGTGCTCCTAATAGTTCTCCTTCTGCATGACGCAGTAAGAAAAAGAAAGAATGAAACAAAAATGTGATTGCAGAACAAGCAGTTCTTATTAATTACCTCCGTTCTTCCAGCTTCTAATGAGTTATAAACTTACTTTTTTCTTTATACACAATGCTTAGAACATAAATGTATTTATGTTTTGGTATTAAATGCCAAAGAATGTCTAAATTTATATTACTAACTGAATGATGACCTTATTACCACGAAATGGATAACTGATACTGATTCAATTCATGATGTGAATCATCTATTTAAATAGAATGTGTTTAGAATGGTGGTTTTTAACATTCTTATCCAATATTTGTTTGTCCCCACAATCATGGAGTTTTTATTATACATTGAAGGTGTATAAATTGAATTCGTACTTTGTATGCATCGACTAAAGTTGAATATACTCTCTCTCTCTAATACTTTACTTTACTTTTCTGCGGCTGACTCCTTTTGGAGGATAAGCCGGCTCCACATTTCATGGAGTTTCTTTGGAATTTGGTACAAGTGGTGTCCCCTCACCACGCATGCGTGAAGTGGAACTATCTAATTGTAATACGTTACCTGATAAGGGATTTACGTCGAAGTGTAATGATGTGTAGCTTATATTCACGAAATGCGTACGTCGATGGAATAACACTTTTAATTTATGCTGACGCTGGAATATCCACTTCGTCCCATGTAAACATAGTTGGCCTAAATTATGCCACCCCAAATAAATATTTGCATATATTCCAATTCATTAAGTTAAAGGAAATAAAAATATAGTAATTACTAAAAAAAATGAAGTAACGTTATAATCTGAAATAAAGTATTATATTAGAAATTATAATAATGACATGCTCTTTAGTTTTCTAAAAAATATTATATATATATATATATATATATATATATATATATATATATATATATATATATAAATATATTATATATCTTATTAGAGGAAAGAAAAATATTAATAACAAAGTGAATAATGGCCATTTACTTCGGGACAACCAAACTTCATCTTACAATCTTTCATCTATATACACCTTGGGTTTTCATTTGATTATGCGAGTGCCAACTAGTCTTACTCGGTTTTAATTCTATTTATTGTTCGGGATGATTAATAAGTGTGTGTGTGCGTATGTGCCTGTGTGAGTCTGGTTTCGTGTATTGCTGTATTGCAAAGTGACGTGTAATATCTGGTCATTCTTGTTTTGATGGATTGAGAGTTAACCAGCTTTTCGCATTACTGGCCGTTGCGTGTACGAATTTTATTCTCCAGAGTGTTGTCTTTAATTTTGCCTGTTTCCATAATTTTGTTCTGTCCAATTCGTAACAGCGCAGGGTGTGCGGATTGCAGTGTTGAATGCACACATTTTTCCGAAATTTCGGTCGCCATATTTGCAGCCGTTTCTTCCTCTTCAGTTTGTTGCCAATCCGATCGAATGTTTGTTGAGTGTGTTCAAGGGGACGCTATTAAATTTTTGTTAGCTTCTGTGATTCGTGGCCAGTCAATTAAAATATCATGTTAATGAAACTTTTGAATGTTTAGGCCAAGTGCTTGTTGTTTTATATAAAGGGCTTCAAGAATATATAATAACTTTTCTGATTTTGCTTTATGAAGATTTGAAAAATTGGCCAAATTAACAAGGTGCCCCGTTTCCTATATATAATCGGAAATAGCTGATCAGGAATATCAGCCATTTCAGACCATATATTGGAAACGGGCACCCAGTCAATTTGGCCAAGTTCTCAATTCTACATATAAAATCAGATATATTATATATATATATATATATATATATATATATATATATATATATATATATATATATACCCTTTATATAAATGTAAGCAGCACTAAGCACTGTAAGGTTTCATCAACATGATAGTTAACAGAACAAAACTGAGGAACAAGGCAAAACGAAAGACAACATTCAGGAAAATAAAATTCGTACACTAAAAAGCCAATAATCCGAAAATTAAGTTAACTCTCAATACACCCATACAAGAACGACAAGATCACACATTACTTTTCAATGCATAAATACCTTTAAACGAAAACACACACACAGAGACACATACACGTACACACTTATTAGTCACTACGACCAATAAATCGAAATAAAATAGTCAGACTAGTTGCCATCCGCATAATCAAATGAAAACGTAGGATGTGTATAAATGAAAGATTTTAAAGTGAAATTTGGTACTCTTGACATTAATGGCCATTATCCACTTTGTTATTAATGATTTTTATTACAAATAAGAAATATACAGTGTAATATTCGAAGGTAATGAACTGACTAAGGAGTATATATATTTCTTATTAGGAGAGATAAAAACATAAATAACAAATAGGATAATGGCCATTTATGTCGTGACTACTAAAATACACTTTACAATCTTTAATTTATATAAATACTTGGTTCTCACTTAATTATGGTGGAAACTAGTCTAACTGGGTTTTACTTCAAATTATTGTTTGGTCTGATTAGTAAATTTATATGCATATATGTATCAGTCTGTGTCTGTCTGTGTGTAGGGATCTTTCTATGACAGACCATTAAATAAAAACTGCATAATGATTGCTTTAAAAAATAATTGGTTGTTTCAAACTCCAAATAAGTAATGCTTTATCATACTACAACTAAACAAAAACAAAATTTACGATTAAAACTGAATGTCCTTTTCTTTTCTGCAAGTGGATATATATATATCGGAATTGCCCAAAAAGCATGAAAATATACCTTAAAGAAAAAAATTTCGCGCATGAATTTATTACTTTATGCGTGAAACTAAATACATTGCAACATAAAAAATAAACATACAACATCTTTAACATTTCAAGGGAATATAGAAATCAAGAGTTAAATAGAGTTGCCAATTAATTCTGTTTTTCAACTAGTTAAGTATATGGTCGGCCCTGATTTTTGCAGAAATAATCACACCTGTAAAACTCCTTAGTTGATATTGTTTGTTGCTGAGACCTAATATATATTTAAGTGTGTGTAAGGTGTTTTGCACCTTGTAACCAATTAGTTAAAATATGACCACAAGGATAAACCAAAGTCAGTGTGATCGAAACGTATAGTCTCATGTGCACATTTTTTTCATGCATAATAGCGTCTCATCAGTTGGAGCGGGTATTATGCCCTACACCCAAAATATATTTTTGTGAGGAATGTCGGATAATTTGACGGCAAAATCTTTACAAATGTGTAAACCTGTGGTAGTAAAGCTAATGTCATCGACAAGGCGCCTTCAAAGCCAACTCGATATATATAAAATGTGCCGAGCAATTAAAGGGTACCAACAATTTGACTTCTGTGTCAATACCTGATACCAACACTGTAGTTGACAAATTGTTAAATGGCACCCATACAATGGATTTCAAGCTATGCCAAAGTTCCTCAAAATTAATAATTACAACTACAGCTTAACACCTGCTTTTTCAGCAAATCCATACACTTTGGTCTTGATCGATATCAGATATGACATTTCACGGTAATCATCACATTATTCATTAAATATAAAACATTTAGATACTGTTTTTTGATGAGGGCTAATACGTATGCAATTGTTCATTGGACGTTGCGCACCCAGTAAAAACAAATGCAGTAGAAAATAGATGACTAGTAGACTGTAATCGATTTCACTCAATTCGCACATACCACTATTATAGACTTTCTTCGAAGGGATAACTTGTTCAAGCAGACGCGGTTCTAATTAAATTCGGCATTTTTAAACGAAGCCTAACATATTCCGGCTGTTGATTCAAAGAACAGAGTATGGACAACACGAGCGTAATAATAAATTTAATGCAACCAGGGACGTATAAGAAACGTTTACGCAAATGAGATGAGAAATATATGAAGAATAGAATTAACACACAACAACTAACAGGAATCGGAAAACGTACAAGTTGAAGTACATAAACACACACAAAAGTTTTAACTTTTTTATTAAAATTGTATACAAACTTCCATTTTATTTTTCGCTGCTGTTTGAGGATATTTAAATTAATACCTTCTCCTATGCGTTAATTCTTTTCATTTCCTTTTTTCAAAGACAAGGAAATCTTCCTGGTTTGAAGTAAAACTTTTATAAACATTGTATACAGTTATTTAAATCAAGGTTACGATCTTGATATAAGCAACATTCCTATTATATATATATCAGTATAAACTAAGCATTGTATAAAGTAGAAAAGGTAAATTAAGGTCGCAACCTTGATTTAAATACATGTTATCACCGCCCGTGCAACCAAGGATTATTAAATGATAGAAATTTTTTCAGTTATTGCGAAACAAATTATTCCATTTCCAGCCACGTTTTGTCTAAATGCTCTTGAAGTCGCTTCTTTAATATTCGGCCTGTCTGGCCCACTTGGCGTACTGAGAGGCACTTGAAATTGCATACATAAATCATATTGAACTGTTTGAATGCAGGAAGTCTATACTTTACATATTTGCTTAGCAGGCACGACGTTGAACAAAAAGCATCAGTGTATTGGGTACCCGAAAAGTCACTTTAAATTAGATAATATTTGGGGCGAAGAACAAATATAAATGCAATTGTGTAACAGGTTTTGCGCACCTACTAACAAAATATTTCTAATATGAACAGAAGGATGAACCAAAGAAAGCATAAACTAAAGGTATAATCTCATGTAAGTATTTGATTCGTGCTTACTGACGACTCATCATAGGACCAAGTATTACGCTCTTTATCCACTGTATATTTGGGTGAGGAATGTGAGAAAACAGGACGGTACAATCACCTGTACGAATGTGTAATCCTGCCGACTCGGAAACCATGGTGTTGGTACCAAGTACCTTTTCGGTTCCTTAATGTTGGTATGGAGTACCGACACAATAGCCATATGTTGGCATCCTTTACAGTCTCGATATATATATATATATATATATATATATATATATATATAATAGTTAGTTGGCTTTAAAGTCGCAGTGTCGAGGACTATATAAAGTTTGCTTTACTACTGCCAGTTTATTCATTTTTATAGGAGGTTGGACCGTCAAATTTTCCCACATTCCACATCCAATTATATAGTGGGTGAAGAGCGTAATACTGCATTCCATTAATGAGTCACCAGTAAGCCCAAAATGAATGTTCACATCAGAATATACCTTCTGTTTATACTGAATTTGGTTTATTCTTCTGGTCCTATTTTAAATAATTTGTTACTAGGTGCGCAACATCTAACACACAATCGCATATATATTAGCTCTCCGAAACAAACAGTATCTGGCAGTCTATACGACATTCGTAATCAAAATGCACGATTATATATATACATATATAAGGGAAATATAAAAATCTTTGCTGAAGTAGTCTTTAAAAATGTAAATCAAACAGCGAGTAAGCTACAAAGACTTATATATATCGGATTCTTCATACTAAGCATAGGTATCATAAACAAATTAGAAGTCTGATGTTCAAAGTACAGTAACTCAGAATAGAGTAGCTGGAAATTTTAGGTTTAAAATACTTTTACTAACACAAGTACTAAAATAAATTAATTTATGAAATGACTGCCTGCAGTAAAGGTTATAACAATGACTGAACCTAAGTTTTTTGATTCTAAATAAAAAGAAATTTTATATTTTACTAAACAAGTCCGTATGGTGTTTCGACATTACTCGAATTTGAATGAAAAAAAGATTTACTGGAACTGCAAAAATAAAAAAAACAAAATCTGATTTTGTTGAAAAACTCAAACTAGACAAATTTGAACAAAAACGCCAAATTTTATTCATAGATATCAAACTTCCTTTTAATTTCACTAGCCTTATTTCAAGCAATATTAAATAAGCAAGGGGATTTTATTTTTAATCATGCTACCGTACTTGAAACTATCAGTATATTCAAGATACTATCCTTTATAGGTTTTGAAGGTGGCTTTGCTATATCGTTTAACATAGTGATAATAAATAAATTTCGTGTTTTATTCGAATCCGCAAAATTGACTTTATTTGAAAATATCATCACTGGCGAATCGAGTATTGCCTAGTTTTAAAGTGGCTACAGAGTAAGCAAAATAAATCCATGCATTGTTAAGCAAACAAGGCGTATTTATGTTGAGGCTTGATCTCAATAGCATGCTGTGGATAAACTTATTTACGAAAACAGGACCACACGAAGAGAAAAAGAAAAAAAAATATATATATACATTCATATATATATAAATCAACAGTTAAAATGGCCTAAAATAATAAACACATGTTTTGTTAAGTAAATAGCTGAACAAGTTGATGAAATGACGATTTCTCATTCCTGCAAAACTAAAATTTCAATGGTTTTAGTTTAACAATAAAATATAGCTAAGAAACATGCATTTCTACAAAAATGGACAACAATAAAAAATTATTAAGATTGCCAAAAAACGTTTGCCCTTCGAAAATCCTTTAAATTTAAATTTTATGAAACAAGAAAATGAATTCTTTCGTAAATGCTGGGAATAGAAAAATTTATGTTTCAGGTATGGCTTATCGAGTAAAACGTTAGTTCACATTGTATCAATATGAATTGCTAAAACCAGCATGGCGAATTGGTGAAGTCTTATTGGCGCATGTATTAAAGACTTTTTGACAGCGAAAAGTGATAATTGATTTCGATCAAAGCCAGATTAAATAAATTATCTGGAGTATAGGTGTTCAGAAGTAGACGATATTCTCAATTTTGGTGAACTTAGCATATTTGGAAATCAATTGTGTTTTTAACATATATCGACTGAGCAAAAAAGCTTTTGTATCATGTACCGACTAGGCAACCATAGTGTTGGAACCTTTTACAGGCTCGAAATATGTTATATATAGTGAGCTGGCCTTGAAGTCGCATTGTCAAAGATATTATATGAAGTTAACTCAACTGCTGTTGGTATACATATTTGTATAGCACATTGTACCATCCAACTGGCTCATACTCCTCACTCAAATATACAATGAGAATAGGGCGTAATACCGACAACTACTGATGAGTTGCCAGTGAGCAAGAAACGAATTTGCCAATGAGACTGTACCTTTCGTTCACGCTGACGTTGGTTTATCCTTCTGGGCCTATTTGAAATAACGTGGAACTAGGTGCGCAACACCTAACACACAATTGAATGCATATATATATATATATATATATATATATATATATATATATATATATATATATATATATATTTTTTTTTTACTAGTGTAAAAGAACGTTACAATTTAAACGCCTCTGTCAAATCGAATGGTGAACAACAGTCTGTATTTGCATAAAATATTATTGAAACCTTACTCGTTTGCATATTGCATTTAAAATATTTACCAAAATAAATAACAGAAACAAGCTAGCATTTCATGAAGTGTTAAGGGGAAAAAACAAATTGCAATCAAAATTATGCAAGCAAAAAAAGTATGTTCGAGCAATGAACCTGAGCTAGGAGTGATGAAAGCAAATGACTGGACGATCCTCTATTCCATATTTAAATATTCCAGTTTTTAAAAATCATAAATATGTAGATTTGTTGATACCTAAGAAGCAAAAGCAAAATAAAAATAAAACTTTTACTGCAGCTGATATAATTTTGGTATAGCTTTACACATAGGAACTCTACTATGACCCTGCTTTAGAGAAACAGATATGCCAGACATCTTTGCCTAATGAGCTAACTGAATGACGTTTGCTGAATGTTTGTGACTACTTAGACAATATTAATCACAGGAGCATAACTTCACAGTAGCTGGCACGTCGCTTTTATACTAACGAAGGGAAAATGAGCTACGTGGTCATATTGTTAATTTGTTCATTAGTTTAATCCAGAACATGCTGTTGAAAACCAAGTTTATACAACTCAAACCCCCATTCAAGACAACATGACATGCTGATATGGCCGGAGATGTCACACATAATGTAATAAATGTCATTGCAACTAAATATGACATGCAGTGCATTAATAAGAGAGCGTGCATACGCATACATTGCGCGGTTTACAACAGATAAACACACAGGCAATGGAAGGAAGTTCATGATCCAATGCCAAAAAATTACTAACTATTTATGAAATTGGTTTTCGGTACTTCATCCGATTCAGGAATAATCCATGGACTGGGCTGCAGCAATTGCTGCAGCCCCCTTACCGCTGCCATCCTCCGAAAGTCTCAGACGAAACTGGATGAACAAAATAAACAAGTATTCACATCGAAGCAGCAGAGGTGAGCATTATTTAGGTAAACCGTATAATTACACCTTAGCAGATTTAACAATATTCTAACAAATAAAATTAACAAGTGATTGCCAGGATAGAGTTCCAGACTCCGAAACAAATATGCCCCGGTTCGAGCCATATTCACGGCAAGAATTCCGGACATTACTGGAAGAGTACCCAATAAAGACGAAACGGATCTACTGGATGTCGCATTACACAATGCGTAGTTTATACTGACAAATCTGTGTGCATAATGGGAATAGTGTTTACATCAAGCTAGCAATCTTGATTCAAATAAGTGTTATCACCACCCGTGAAATCAATACAAGTTTAACTGTATAAATCTTTTCTTAAATAATATTTAGCCAGGTAGGGTATAGTGTCTGCTCTCTAATGATAGATTGACCGTGGATAACCAAAGTAAAAGGCTAACCAAAAAGCAAAAATTAGTAAGTTACTGAAAATTGAGTGTTATGTGCGGCAGGAAGACCCAACGAATAGTCATAGACTCGGAAGCGAATGTGCCCGGGTTCGAGCCATGTTAGCGGCAAAATTCTGGACACTACGTGAAGAGTTCCAGATAAGGAAAAACAGGGTAAAATTGATGGATTTCCTTTGATAGCTTATATAATGCTTAGATTATAATAGTAAATTTATATACAAAGGGATTGGTGTCTATATTGGGATCGCAACCTTGATTCAAATAATTGTTATCAATATCCGCGCAATCAATGATTGTTTAAAAATAAATAAGTAATTCCACGTTTTATTGATGTAAAACTAAACTATAAAAAATAGATTCTATCAAGCGCCTTTAGATTAGCATTCATTTAGTCCACTTCGCATTTGTATTTCGTTAAATAAATTTAAAACAGAAGATCTTGTGTAATATACACCCGTTACGTATCATGAATAGATTGAACACTGTATGCTATATAATATAATTTTAAATAAATTTAAAAATATATATATATATATTTATAACAAATTCGATTTAAATATTTATTCAACATAAATTAAGTTCAAGGGCTCCCACATATATTCTAAAAATATCCTGTGGAGGTAGTCAGCCCTCTCCACGGAACCCCGAATGCTGTTCGGTTCCGCAAGTATTAGCTAATCCAATTAACTAATAAGTATTCATTACAGTGTGTGGTGTAGAAAACTGGCTACGAGGGGGCAGGTTTACTTCTTCGCCTGTAGGTTAGCCACACACCGAATTTATTTCGTCAACCAGCCAAACTGGATTTTATAGCGGACTACTGAAATAGATCACCATGCTCATGCATTCAGTATTACGTAATTGGTTATGACAGCACTGAGTGCTTGAATAATAGTGATAAGCTGCAATTAAACATCATTTTAAGGTATTTATTATGAACTAGAATTTGAAGAATGTGCTTAAAATAATCCAGGTATCACGATGAAATCCTGCGATTCAATGCACAAGTAGTCGCCAGAAGTTTGTAAATTTATTGCATTTAGTTTTATCTGTTTTCCAAAATATCGATAGCTGGAAGACTATCTTGCTTCAGAAAACGAAACTATCCGATTTATTTAACCACTATTAAGCGCATCTTAATATTTGAACAAGTAACCTGGAATTTTTAGACGGAATATTACCTGACACTACTCAACATTAAATGATCATTTAAAATATTATGTCAAATATATATTTATAAACATCAATAAAGTTATTTGTAATCTCAGACCAAATGTACGTTAGAGTGAAATTAAGGTCAAGGATAGCGAGGAAAGGGAAAGCATGCAAATCATAAAATCAAACTTACTCTGTTTTCCGCTGGTTTTAGTTTGTCAACAATATCAGTCATACGTTCACGAAACTTAGGATGAAACTTGTAAAGCGAGCCATCAATTCCGATTGTGCATTCTTGGCAACTGATTTTGTGGAGCAGAGCAGCAATTCCTGTTCAGGTTAAAATTAAAATGTTAACTTTAATATAAAGTCATAATTCTTAGCTCATTTGCAGCATTACCTTGAAGAGCATGGGCCTGAAATTAATGTAAATTAAGGTAAACGCATTTTACGACGCCACCATCGCATGATTGAGAAGAAACTCGAATAATCACCGAATAATAGAAATATTACTCATTATTGATATAATTATGAGAGTTCATTTGTAATTATTTATTGCAGACCTTTTCTACATCATTATATTTTGCGTTTTTACTATATATCATAACCATCGTACCGTCCTATTATTCCACATTCTTTGACCAAATATATAGTGGTTAAAGGGCGTAACACCGGCTCCTACTGATGAGTCGCTAGTAAACACAAAACGAATGTGCATGAGATTATACTTTTCGTTCATGCTGTCTTTGGTTTATCCTTCTGGTCACAACTGACCAATTTGTTATTAGGTGCTCAACACCTAATATATACTTGCATATATATATATATATATATATATATATATATATATATATATATATATATATTTAGTTCTCCGCCCCAAACTGTATCTAACTGTTAAATAATCATATTTAACATATAATTCCTATTAAGTGAGATTTTAGTAATAATTTATTAATATATTTTTCCTCTGAATTAATGAACTAATATTTATATTATATCAATCAGCTCATCTTAAATACCGTATTGCCATTGGTACTACTGGGCACGCGTTCTATGCGTTAGTTACACATGTCACGTTTTGTCATAATCCGCAACTCCTTGTAGATCTCATGACTTCGACGTGAGCGGTCAGCTAGCAGTGGCGGCGGTAACACAGAAAATCCAACGTGTTCTGAACAGTCCTCGTGCACAACCTACTAGAGGACAATATCCGTCGGTTTATGACTCAAAAGCATTAGAAAAATGTAAGCAATATTCGGTCATAAAGGCTGTGGTACAGTACACTATGAAACCAAAGCAACCAAACCTCAACTGGTAATCAATCAAGGACCAAAATGTTTCGTTATCGGTTGCAGTGGTAACCACAAAGCATTATCTATTAACTATTTGAAGCCTGCATTAGAGTTCCGTAGTCGGACCACAAATACAACAGTAAATGTAAACAATCGAGCGCAAACTTCAACGTACTGCCTACTGAAAATGAGCACAGCAGAACACCACGAGCAAGGCCATATGACGTGAATTATTACAGAGCACACTCAGGAAATGAGAACAAGAACATTTTGACGAGTTGGCTTCAAGCTAAATTCAGACTACGTCTATTTTTGCGGGTGTGATGTAGGTAGGCCAAGTAGCGGTAGCTATCTTTGAGGCCACGTACGCTTCAATTGTCCCATCTAGGGCTAGAGTGAATAAAACAGAAGGTCCTCGCAGAGGTACACAAATTAAGATGAAGCAGTTAGCCCAATGATGGGAGCAGCCTTCGAGCCGCAAAATGGATTAAAAATTAACAAAAATTTGTTTTTTTACTAAATTGACGCGATTTATACGAGAAAACTCCTATAATTGATTTAAAATAAAGCATTTGTGTTAAGATAAACAAAAGGGCTTCGCACGTACTGGAAAACTTAGTACAAGTATTGTCTGCACAAATTTACACTGACTGCAGAGTTAGGGATACTTAAGTCGCGGCCGAACGACACAATATAGTCTGCGAGAATCCAAATAAACGACCCAACCAATATAGGTGAAGTCTACAGGCCCCAGTTCTGGACCATTGGCATAATAAAAATGAAGGTCTCATTATCACGCATTTTTACTCTTACAAGTATTAAATTATATTTCCATAGTCAAAATAAAGACTGTTCAATTTCGTTAAGTGAAGAGTAGAGTTCATTTTGGTCAATAAATCATTTTTTTCTAGAACAATTCTTTTTCTTTTTATTGATCAGAAACAAAACGCACACAAGCACATCTTAACACGTTTTCTCAGTTAGAAGGTGAGTGCGATCTTTCGCGTTAGAATTTTTACTAGAACGATATTTCAAAAATCGCTCACACACATTTTCCAGACAGTATGGAGCAATACATCGGGTTATTTGATCCTGTTTATTCACCTGACAGTCAATTAGTCATCACACTTTTACGAGACCTTTGATTACTGATCTTGACATTGCAGTTTGATACTCCTTAGTCAGATAGCCATCATATTCTGATTATCATGGAAGGTCGAGACGCATCAGTAAGTGATTGGCGGTGGTTTTGCTGTTGTGCGACTGATTAGATACAATCAGATTTTAGTCTATCTTAAACTTGTAAACGTGATTGAAAGAATTTTTGTCACAACCTGCGAAGTCAATGAAAGTTTACTTACGTAATGTTATTCGTTTATATATATATATGGTTTAGTAGGGGAAATCCAATTGCACTTTATATGTGGTTTAGTTTATAATGACAATAATAATTGGATTCTGCCACTATTATTTCCTCTATTGCACAGGCACACTCATGCGCATATATATATATATATATATATATATATATATATATATATATATATATATATATATATATATCAGGAAAACGCTGTTTTAGAAACGAAATAATGACATAAATGGTAACTATTAAAAGGTAAGGCTGGGCAACCGAACGTGATTACTTTCAAAGTTAATACATAAATTCACCTTGTATTTAAAAAAACTTAATTATTCACGCGACTGAAAAATACATTAACAACCGAAAAGCTGTTTTTTTAAAACCTTTTGAAACATAAAACATTGGGTGTACTAAGTTATCTGTAGTCTCACCTGCACCCATCAGGTAAGCTGCGCGTGCGGACACACATTCGCAGACAAACCGTACAATTTTGGAGTCTGTTGCATCCACAATCGGAACATCGAGATCTTCGGTAAGCATGTAATGCGTACTGTAGAACAAATGTGGAGGATCGCTACAAAATTAAATTATTTTAAAAAAGAAAGTGTAATCGCTATGTTAAAATTTATAGAACAAGTTATAGATGAGTTAGACGCACATTGCATGCAGCATATAATTTAATATGTCAAAGTTTGTGGATGCGTTCATAGTTATAGAAAGATTTTCAGCCATCTCAATTGTGATTCATGTTGATCACTCAAATGGAACACCTACGTAAGATCAAGTTTGCAGCTGGGCTGGATATATTTTAACCTGTATTTATTATTTTTAGTGAAAATAGTGTTTATGACTTCTTTATCTCACAAAATTAATTTAAATTAAATTTTATTTATCAGGGCTACTTTAAAAAATGAACGTATCGCTGTTTGTTAACTTTCTTCTATATTTTGGTAAAGTGCATTTCAGTTATTTAAACACAATTCAACGTTAACAATCACGCATAATAATCGATTTACATCAGGTGGTATTATTAACAAGCCATTTTCAAGTGCAATTAAGACTTATGCTAAACTAATAAACGAAAGAACAACTATGCGGAAGGGAGTTGTTTATAAAACATAATTTTGTGAATAATTTGTAAAAATACTGTCTTAAATTTGCAACAAAAAATTACTGCTAAAGTAAAATTTATGAATCACTCATCACACTTACTGTAATCAAGGTTGCGATCTTGATATAAGCACCTGACCCATTAATTACTTACATATGTCAGTATAAATTAAGAATTGTGTAGTGTAGAAAAGGCAATTCATCCAAAAGACCGGTTTCGTCCTTATTTGGAGCTCATCACGTACTGACCAGAATTGGGGTGGTTAGTTGGAACTTTGAGTCTAAATGGATGCCATATGAGTTCCACCTGAAGCAAAAAAAGGCTAACAAAGTTACATAAGTTAGTATGTAACTAAAAATTGTGTATAATGTGCGGCAGGGTGGCTCAGTGGTTAGAGCACCAAATTCCGAAGCAGACGTACCCAGGTTCTAGCCCTGTCCGCGGCAAATTCTGGCCAGTACGTTATGAGTTCCCAATAAGGACGAAACCTGTCTACTGGATGAATTGCCTTTTCTACACTATACAATTCTTAGTTTATACTGACATATTTAAGTAATTAATGGATCAGTTTCTTATATCAAGATCGCAACCTTGATTATAGTAATTTTTATTAACACCCGCGCAACCAATGTTCGTTTTAATATGTAAACACTCATTAAACTGTTGTTTATTGAATAGTTCACTTAAGCTGAAAAGAAAATATTTTATTTTTTAGCTTTATAAATTCTCAAAATAAGGTATGGCGCATGTGGGAATATGTGCATTTGTCGTAGTGAAATTGTTAAAATCACTTGAATGTTTATTTTCGATAATACGATTAAATAGGATCTTTAGGTTCAAATGACGATATTTGCATCCTTACTTACTTTTCCCTAATAACGTGTCTTTACTCCATTAGTCTCAGGTTTAATAGATACTCTAACAAACATTTTGCTAAATATGATTATTTCGCAAGTTTAATAAACCATTCAACGAATTATTAGCAAAAACAACAGACTGTTTATATTTCTAGCAGACTATTTGCTGGAATTCCATGTCTTGAACAGAATCCATGTTTCTTAATAGTTACCCAGGTACATTAATAAATTCAGCTATAAACAGATAACCAAATCTACCACATGAAGGGCTTCACTAGAACTGATGTCGATAATGCAGTGTCCGCCCATCAATGTACCTCTTAATTAGTTAGATTGCGGTTTTGTGTAATCAAATGATCGATAACTGTAAAAATATCAGACTGTCACAAGGTTGCCTGTCTACCTCTCCTACGAATCCAAATAACCTCACTATTTACCCCGGTAGCCTTGCCATCAAGATTAAACTACGATAAAGTTAATAAAACATATGTTTCTTAACCACTGATGTTACGCTAATGAGTGGTAAGATAGAAAATATTGGCTCATAAATTTATTTCCGGATTAATATTTCCTGGCGCCCAGGTAGCATTAATCAAAATAAACCCGAACCAATGCATTTTCTCATAATAATTATCAACAGTTACGTCTATAATTCAACATATCTCATGTCTCGAATGCATACATAATTAACGACAATATACTCTAAGATCCTGGATTTAGTCTTTACTGAAATATACCGGTGGTGCTCCAATGCTCTATTTGACTTGCTCAAAACAGCAACAGAAATGAAAATATTTACGTCTAAAAATCATGACAGAATGCAATAAGTCAGGTTTCACGATGGAACACAGGAAGATGAAACCGTTGACGACAGCTGTGATCTATTTAATACAATCCTAGGAGTCTGATTAATATTGACTACGATGCAACCTTCAAAGCATATAGCTCTAGACCGTACAAAACAAATAATACCGTAACCCAGTAACTTTATAACACTTAAAAACTGTTATATATTGAATTAAATGATATCATGCTTACCGCGACATATGATAACTGATATCGATCATGGCCAGAATGGATGTATTTGCTGAAATTACAAGTGTTCAGAAATTGTTGTAATTCTCAATTTCGGTGAACTATAGCATAAATTGATATCCATCATGTTGGTACCGTGTACTGACTCGGAAACCATAGTGTTAGTACCATGTACCTTTTCGGTACAATAATGTTGGTATCGGTTACTAACACAATAGCCATAGTGTTAGTATCCTTTACAGACTCCGTGTATATATTTATATATATATATATATATATATATATATATATATATATATACATATATATATATATACATATATATATATATATATATATATATATATATATATATATATATATATATATTATAGTGTGAGTTAGCGTTGAAGTCGCATTGTCGTAGACTATATGATGTTAGCTTCACTATTGCAGGTTTACACATTCGTCTAGGACATTGTACCGTCCTATTATTCCACATTCTTCACCCAAATATATAGTGGTTAAAGGGCGTAATACCGGCTCCTACTGATGAGTCGCCAGTAAGCACGAAACGAATGTGCATGAGATTATACTTTCCGTTCATGCTGCCTTTGGTTTATCCTTCTGGTCACAACTGAACTAATTTGTTACTAGGTTCGCAACACCTACTACATACTTGCATATATATTAGTTCTCCGCAACAAACAGTATTCAACTGTTATATATTGAATTAAATGATGTCATGCTTACCGCGAAATGTGATAACTGATATCGATCAAGGCCAGAGTGTATGGATTAACTGGAGTAACAGGTGATCAGAAATTGTTGTAATTCTCAATTTCGGTGAACTATAGCATAAATTGATATCCATCAGGTTGGTACCATGTACCGACTCGGAAACCATAGTGTTAGTACCATGTACCTTTTCGGTACAATAATGTTGGTATCGGTTACTAACACAATAGCCATAGTGTTAGTATCCTTTACAGACTCCGCATATATATTATATAGTGTGAGTTAGCGTTGAAGTCGCATTGTCGTACACACATACATACATACGTACATCCATACATATGTACATACATACGTGCATATATACATAAATTTAAAAAATCATACATGGAGGCACCAAAGAAACATACATAGACAGTTCTGCTGACATACACGTATAACTAGATCTACCGTCATCATAAGCAGAAGCTTCAGTACATAGTGGCTTAAAGTTAGAATTTTCATTCTTTTAGATTATCTTCTTTCTATGGATGACGATTATTATTTTGTTTCGACGTTCGATCAACTTTCTTAGCTTTATCCCCTGTGAAATATATCAACTTCGTCACTTACAGACCAGAATGTGAACATTGGTTATCAGAGGCTACAAGAGACGCATGAAGGGTGGCAGAAAATCATACCTGAAAGTACACGACGACTGTGCCATATTAAAAAACTCAATGATCTGAGTCGAAAACAAAAAAAATTTTTCCTTACTCAGTGTTTAACTCAAAGCTTCTGTCACTTATAATTATGATATAAATAAAGCAGTTTAAATATAACGTTGAAGCCATCCATTGTGAGTATACAGCTTGAAATTAAACAGCTCCAAGGCAATTATCAATTCAAAATTTTAAGCAACGTTCGCGGTAATTTGTGTTCTTTCCGATTTATTTGTGAAAGTTAACTGTCAACGTTTTACAAAAAATTGATAAGAAAGTTAGGCAATATTGTTACAAAATTTGAATACAATTATTTAATTCAAGTCTTCGAGCTTGAAGTAAACACCAATCCCAGTGTATTTAACCAGTCGTCGAACAACATAGCAAAACTACCGTCAGTACGTGTGACTGACTTTAAAAAATCTATTTTCAATTTCGCGAAGTCACATTGAATACAGCTCATTATGAAATGTTGGTAACAACTATTGATATAAACTACCATCATTTTAAAAATTATTAGTAATTTTCAGTTACTTTAGAATAATAGCGCTTTCACAAACATGCGATTTTTCAATAGTAATTCACTGTTATCATGTAACTGATTCTTTTAAACAACATTATGATAAGTGTATGAAAATGAAGAGGATGACTTTAATGAAATATAAAATTTGTTTACGAAGACAAAATCATGGCATTTAAAAGCTTTTACGGTTAAGTTTATCATTCAATGCGTATAATAAAACTGTAGTTTACAAAAATATAATCAATTAGAGAAAATGAACAAAACGATTGGAAATCTGGCTTTTTACTATACTTAAAACATTTTTAAAAATACGTTACATACCGCTCCGTCTCAGTGATGTATTTCGTATGGAACGCGTCTTTCTTGCCGAATTTCGCAGGTAATTCTCCTTGAAATAGGAGACCCCTTTTACAAAGATCCACACAGATGAGGCGTACCAGTTCACCCAAGTACATTCCTGAGCACATTTTTTCAAAACTAAGACAGAACAATAAAAGCAATAAAAATTTTAATGTTGATAGCGATGAAAAAGTAAGCACAATTATCATAATATGCAGATGCCTGCTCCACTGCCAAACCAGTTTCTGTGTAGTAAAATACATGGTAAAGCCCAAAAACTACAACCAATAATTCTTTAAATCAAGTTTGCGAACTTGATGTAAACACCAATCCCATTGTATTTAACTAGTCGTCAGACAAAATAGCAAAACTACTGTCAGTCACGCTTACTGACGCGTTTAGATCTTCCATAATTATCATCAGAGTACGACGGTAAATTGGCTAGCGAGGGTCAAACCGCAATGAATATACATGGAAAGTTAAGTTAGATATGCCTTTCTCACTTCTACTAGTCTCGCACACACTGTTCTTAACTGGATACGTCGGCTGCATAATTTCTATGCAGTCACGACGTATATGTAGGTGATACAATTAAATAAACATTGATGGCGATGGTGGTTGTAGAAATTATTGAAAACAGGTTTGCGAGCTTTAAGTAAGCACCAATCCTTTTGTATTTAACCAGTCGTCGAACAACAGCAAACCTGTCGTTAGTCATACGTACAAACGCGTTTGCAATTGCTTAGAAATTGTGCAGCCGACATTTTCAGTCGAGTACAATGTATGCGAGACTATTAAATGCCAGAGCCGCATATCTAATCTTGCTCTCGATATATAAGCAATGCAGTTTGACCCTCTCTAGTCAGTTTGCCATCGTACTCTGATGATGATCATGGAAGGTCGAAACGCGTCAGTTCGTGTGACTGGTGTTAGTTTTGCTAAATAGTTTGACGACTGGTTAAATTCAATGGCTAAGTGTTTAATTTAAGCTTGAAAATGAAGTTGTTACCAACACCCGCGCCATCAATGATTGTTTCACTGTAAAATCATGTGATGATACAAAAAATTGTATATCGACTCAATATCAGTTCGTTTTGTGCTTTTATTCAATAACGAACTACACTGAGTATCACGCTAAAATGGTCGAACAAAACTAGCTGTCCAAATATCATTCCAGTGCAGAAAATGGTCAATTTATCCTACTAATAAAATGGCCAGTTAACTATGACTAACAAGTTTGTAAAAACTTGCTTTATTAGCTTGTTTCGAGGACGCGTTATGTATTGTAGACTGATAAAGGAATTACTATAATCAGGGTTGCGATCTTGATATAAGCACCTGACCATTAATTACTTAAATATGTCTGTATAAACTAATAAAGGATACCGAGAAAGGTATCCTAAATACTTCCGCCAGAAAACATAACTGGGCCATAAAATGTACTAGTCACAGCACAGATCATATAATAATACAAACAAATACAAAAATTGCACAAAGTTTATAAAGCAATATAATAAAAATATACCAGCTCAGAATCTAAATATCACAAACATTTGGTTGGAAATTCAATCATCTGAAAATTTAGATATCAACACACACGATTTTAGCCTTTATCAATTAAGTTCTCATTCTCTAATAGATCTCGGTAATACATCGAACAAATTCATTAAATCAAGTTTGCGAGCTTGAAGTAAACACCAATCCCATTGTATTTAACCAGTCATCGAACAACAATAAAACTACCGCCAGCCGCAACGCACTGGCGCGCAATCAATTATTGTTAAATTGTATCATCGAACAAATTTGTTGACATATGATGAGTGTGGATAATAGCATCCTCACTATCAGTGGTAACATAGGAAAAAAGCGACAACTCGTCAACATATTTTGACATTTGGCTATAATTTTCATGTAAAAATCAATCTAGTGATTCAAATGAAGAGTCAGTTCACGAAAAATAATCTTATGAACCGCATTGTTTGAAATATTAAATACTGGAGTCTTCAAATACAAGTACAGCTTTACCTGGAAAGGTGTTTAGACAATTATTACTAAATGTTTCAATCTACCAACAAAAAAATCTTTAATCAAGGATTGCAAATAACTGCGGCTTTTTATTGTAAAGGTCCAGAACAAATAAAAATTGCTCATGTCATTAAATAAATACATAAACACCATAGATGAAACACCTACATTTGTTGTCCAGGGTGTAGACTCTGTTTGTCCATCTCGCGATCGTAGTCTGTTCTAAAGGGCTCTAATTCCCCATTGCTACCAAAAGCACCCCATTCCATGTTAATGATCATTCTATCTGTCATTTTGAGAAGACCGTCTTTCACGTATTGATGAACAAGCGGTATATTCTCAACTTTTTCAACGTAAGCTGCATTTGTTCCAGTACCTGTTCGGATATTTAAAATTTCAAAATCAAAATTTCCGTAAAGTAATTATTAATAGTTTAAACATTTCTCTTAATCACACAACTTCTTCTACTATCTCCCTTTTATGCCTACCTTTCTTTCTTTGTCTATTGTTTAAATAACCATATAAATATGCATACATTTATCATGGTTTCTCAGACAACGATCCAACAATTGATAATTAAACCAACGTTTATTATTTTCGAATGCGAGCCATAATAAATGGCGTAGTACCCTTTCCATGTGTAAAAATAAAACGAGATCATACATATATATAGAGAGAGAGAGAGAGAGAGAGAGAGATGGAGAGAGAGATTTTCATTTGAAGATACTTGAGAAAAATATGAGAATGAAACGAGTCTTGTATCTGATAAACTTTATTTTTCCTTTTATTGCACGTGGAAAGGGTAGTATCAATTTCATTCATATATTCATATATATATATATATATATATATATATATATATATATATATATATATATATATATATATCACTATTCGATAGCAAGATAGACACATCAATTGCATAGATGAAACTAGGTTTAAAATATTTTGATTAAACTTCACTACACAAAAACTTGAATTACAAGTTGAGTATAAATGGTATCCTGAATGAAGAAAATGGAAATTTGCCGTGATTTCATTATACATGGCATGTGTTGTTGGCCAGAATTATTATTAAATGTGTTCGTTTATGTTATTTGTTTTCTGTATCTATTGCATCTGGTCATTCGGTTGATGCAAAATATTTTATTGTTTTATTTTTAAAAGTACGCTTTGCTCTAGTGTGCGTATTTGGTGATAATAGTACGGCTTCTGTTTGTAGCCGATGCCGCGTTATTTCCTCGCTTTGCGGCAATTTTTTTGTGGCCTGTTCTTTTGCCTGTTTGTATTTGTTGATGTCACAATTTCTACAAATTTCACATTTGATGACATCTGTAGAGATTCGACTTACTGCTATTGCTTAATATATACTTTCTACTTCTATTTATTCGCAGACAATTAATTGTGTTGATGGCATTTTTTATCATTTCTCGAGTGATCTTGCTGTCCGATAAGCGGCGGTTCGTAAATGTTTAAGAAGTTCTTTGACTTCGCTATGGGAAGAATTATTGAAGTATGTGCTTAATGGGTGTCCTTAATATTTCAGGAGCATTAATTGCTGATTTATCAAATCGTGCCGCCATTCTTTGTATAAACGATTGTAACAGGTATAGATGGATTCAATTGATATGCTGCTCCTTGACTCTTCCATTAAATGTACTGTCGTACGTACAAACTTCAACATTTATGAAACACAGTATATCAAGTACAGTGAAATTTGACTGAAATTTAAAAACGCTATCTATATAATATAGTAACTGACTAACTACGAATTAATAGAAGCAATTCGTATATTCAGGAAGGACAACAAATCTCATCTGTATGGACGAAAACAAAAGTAAAATTAGCAGCAAATATTCAAGAGAAAATTCAGGTACTCCAAAGTACAGGTAACGATCCAACATGCCAGAAAACAAGGAAAAACGAAGAGTTTGGCAAGACACAGAATCTGAACAAATATAAAAAAATTCGCACATTCTGGCAATGTCGGGGTTTTGCAGCGTATAGAGTTATAGACTCAGAAGCAAATGGTTAAAGCCACGGTCGCGAAAACTATTGGAAAGTATTTAACACGTTCCCAATGAGGACAAAACAGGTCCACCTTTTGAGCTTTCTTTGCTAAATCACAAAATTATTAGCTTATTCTGCAAACACACACACACACACACACACACACATATATATATATATATATATATATATATATATATATATATATATAATTTTATTGACTGCTAAAACAGTTATAGACACACAGACATTGCGACGCACGCCTACCCAGTTTACATTCAGTCGTCTGCCGGGATGGAGTCCTCGTGCGCATCACAGTTCTTGGTTAGAAACCCTTAGCGATATGTCATCGAATCGAGCTCAGTGGCGATCTTGTTGCAGATGTCTGGTAGAATCATCTTTTCTTAGTAGGGCAAAGTTAGCTGCGAGGTTTGGTTTGTTTATGACGTGATACAGTGAAATCCGCAAGGAATCTGTATTGCTGATGTCGCCCTGTCCGAATGCTAACTTGGTCATAATGGTGTTGTGGAGAGGTTTAGCTTGCCTCATTTCTGTGAGTTATCCTGATAAATTTACTCTTAGTAGCAAGGTATTCTTTTTCTCTCTACCCCTCTCTCTCTCTCGTAAATCTCACTAATAATTTGTCTAAATTCACTTATATACATTTTTTCACTCCTTATGGTTATATGGCAGTGAAACAATAGTCAATTGACTTTTGTGTGGCTGGACATGATGATGATGATGATGATGCTACCATGAGATCAAAAGGAAAAATCAAACATGTTCAAACTAACGCAATCATTTGAGATAGTATTTTGTGTTACGAGCTTCCGACTCAAGAAAGTACTTCGCAATGATTATCTAAATGCTTCCACAAAAAATATGAACTGGAAAGCAAATAACCATGTGAGCCTAGAACATGATCAGGCAACAGTACAACACCAAGTCGCGCCAAATTGTTAGCTGCATATAGAAGTGCAACAGCAAACGCTTAACCTAGAATTAATATAAGGATATTCAACTTGTTTTGAAAAAAATTGTTTAACGTCTGGTTTCGAAATTGTCCTAATTATATAATAGTTAGATACTGTTTGTGTATGAGAGCAAATATATATCCAATCGTGCATTAGATGCTGCGAATCTAGTAGCAAATTAGTCCAAATAGCTAAAGAACAAACCAAAGTCAGCATAAACAATAGGTACAATGCCATGTGCACACTCGCTGCATGCTTACTGGCGACTCATAATTTGGAGCCGGTATTACGTCCTATACCCACTGTACATTTGGATGAGAAATATGGGACAATCATTTATACGAATTGTAAACCTGCAGTAGTAGAGCTAACTTCATACAAAGATTTCGACAATGTGAATTCAAAGCGAACTCACTATATATATTAATTTATATATATATATATATATATATATATATATATATATATATATTATCAACAAAAATGTTGCTGAGTCGGTAAATGGTACCAAAATAATGTATCTGACCGTGAAGTCGCCTTGTCGAAAACTTTACATGAAGTCAGCTCTATTAATGCAGGTTTACATATTCGTACTCTCCAATTGTCCCACGTTCGGCACCCAAATATATAGTGTATAGGGCATAATACCGGCTCATACTGATGCGTCGCGTCAGTAAGAAACGAATGTGCACATGAGATTGTACCTTTCGTTCATGATGACGTTGGTCTATCCTTCTAGAGATATTCAAACTAACTGGTTACTAGGTGCGCAAAATCAATTAAACAGTTGTTCCGATCGTGAAAAAGTGAAACGATGTACATTATTATGTGAAGATCGTTTCGGGACCATCATGTGGCATAGGAAACTACAAACTTTGTTTCACTCAAGTCTCCAATATTTAATACAAGTAATCAAATCTATTCCTGCAAAAATGGAAAAGCATTTATCAGATATATTAACCATTAAAGTGACGAAACCAGCATAAATATTATACTCGCATGTTAAATTTATTTCGTCAGTCAATATTCGGGAACATTCCTCACGAAGCTGTTATCGATAAAGGCAGCTACAACGTTAACTAAATTGTTCTACCAACACAAAACGTTATTTAATTAGTGTTATTTATTGGACATTTATGATTTCAATAGAAGGTTTGAAATAGTTGGTATGTGGCATCAAGAATTGTTTATCGCTTCAATACAACTAATCAAATTGGGAGAAAAACTTATAACAACTACGAACACGATTTCAATGATAAGGCAAGATTTTCGAAAATGATCTTATATATATATATATATATATATATATTTAACTTTACTGCGGCTGACTCCTTTTGGAGGATAAGCCGGCTCCACATTTCATGGAGTTTCTTGGGAATTTGATACAAGTGGTGTCCCCTCACCACTCGGCTTTTGATCGAGGACGCACCTCTAGCCTTTGCACATCCAAGCGCAGTCTGCAAGGCAGCAGTAAGTTGCATGGTTGCCGGTGGCTGTTGAGAGCTCATTCGCCATTCGGAAGTACGGGGTACTGTCCAGGAGTCCATGTAATCCTGTGGCTGTTGAACCCTTTTGTGGCGGGGAACACACGCCGAGTCATGGTGCCGTCGTCGGGCTCATGTGGTATTTTATAGGAGATCCGATTGCCGGTCGGAAATCCACCACGCCCTGGTGACACCACCGCCATAACCCCGTTAGCCCATGTACGATCGGCCATCGAGACATATATATATATACTAACCGACCTTCTAGTTAACTGGAGTTTTAATGGGATTGCGAGACATGAGAGCTACAATTGTACGAGCCAACACTTGCTTATACCATCGGGGAGCCCGTGATCCTCGTTAGACGGGTGCTCAACGTGCTTGAAAGAGGACAAGGTCATATGAAATCACACAAAATACTTAATCGATATTGGTTCAGTAGTACGTCAGTATGGGAAAAATGAACAAATTATTTTTTATACCAAATTCGTCTTTCTGTTTTTTTTTAAATGTAATTGTTACAGACGCAATAGGATGTTGCTATTTTTGCGTCGGTACAAATTTGACGAATTGTATGGCCAACTCAGTATGTTGTTGTAAAAACACTTAGGCCGTCAAAATCCTGATCGCCATTTACTAATTTGTGATTTCTAGATACGTAAACCGCAACTTAATTGGTTAGAGTATGTATGCTCCAATTAAGATTGAATTCCAATCATGCAGTATGTATAATGCAGACAAATGAGACACGTAACTACCTAGAACTCAGCTAAGTCTTAACCAAACATTACGATGGGCAAGCATGTATTTTGTAAATTTCCCATCACGATCACGTAACTGGCGCAAGTAATAATTAACAAAACAAGAGCAAAAATTAATTTCTCCCAATGTAGCAATAGCTGTAGTCATGCCATTGGTGTAACTATGTAATCAGTTTGGCAAAACAGCGAATAAATAAAATTTCTAATTCGAGCCGTCATAATCTCCTACCGAGTAAAAACAAGATATTATGTAATTCCAAATATATGCTTGGTTATTTATATGGACAGTTTCTCAGTAAAAAGTGTTATCTAGAGTTAACTTATATGGAAAAGAAAAATTGTAGTCATCAACACATTAAAACCATTTGAGACAAGAAATGGCGAGTGCGACATTAGTAAGTAGATTCTCCAAATATAAAAAACAAGTTTTTACATGATTTATTGTACGTATGCGTGTGTGTATTTCCCGATTCCTATTTGTTGCTGGATAATGTGATAATTTAATCCAAATTAATCGTCTTTTCTTTCCCAAATTGACTATATGCGGTACCAGATAAAATAATATTTTATAAATTGTTGTTTACACCTGTTCTACACAAAGTTTAACTTTCAATATATTATTTAACTTTTAGTTAAAATTACAAATTGGCAAAACTTTAGCAGTTTTTTCAATAATAGCATTAATAAATTATAGAATTTAGGATAAAAACAAAAGAAACTAGATTGGAATAACTTTTACAGAATATCTGTCCAGTTTTAACAAAATTGTTTAGAACGAAGAAAATAGATCTTGTATTTCAGCAAAAAAAACTCACCTATAATCAGTCCGGCTTTGCATTTGGAGTCCTCTAGTGCACAGGATGCCAATGTGCCTACGGTATCGTTTACGATAGCAACACAACGTACATTAGCGCCCTTTAAATGTTGAAAAAAAATATTCGATACACAGTTAAATATGTTCCAATATAGCTTGCCATAATTTGTTTTGATAAGCATTCTTAGTAGGTGATCTTGTAACGTTAATTTTTTTACAGTTAATAATAAATATGTGGATTTATTTTCAGTCTTGAGACCAGAGGAACTGACACCACTCATACTGTAAGAGATGAGCTAAAACACATTACATATTACGAGCTTAGCCACAATTGTGCTATGTACAGTCTCAAAGCTATCCTTTAAATACGGTGAAGATTTGAATCAATTTTATACCTTATTGGCTTCCAATCGTCTGCCACAAGCCAAAATGGTTGCAAAACACATATTTAGCCTGCGAGTTTATTTTGCAATGACATGAAATGTAGAATCTAAGCAGAAAACGTAAAAATATACTGAATCAGTTACAGTTTCCGACATTCAGTTCACTAGCCAGGGTTAGTACAAAAATACCAGTTTTATCTCAATATGACGTAATGGCGTTTCGAAGAAATTTACTTCGTCGACCCCGTCTATGTAGAGTTATAATTTAAATACATTATCAATGGCAGCATAGCTACACACTGATGAATAAAACTGCTTAGTTTTAAAATGTATAAACTCCGGTATTGCAGTATGATGAAGCGATGCTCGTCTCATCAGATTGTCAATTCTCTTTGGCTCTAAAGATCGTCTAAAGCTAAGATTATGAAATAGTTCATAAGGACGTTTAGGTCTGAGTCTAGAACTTAATATACCTATTCATCAATTCAGAGCCCGCTCATAGGTAAATATTATGTCTTATACACTACACAACATATTAAGAAAACACCTTAACGCAAAAAGTAATGTCATAGTGTAGAAAAGAAGAATAGAAATACCAAATACTATTAGCATGACATCAATTATGCCGAATCTATATGTAAGAAGAAATACATGCAGTTTTGGTGTTTATAGCATCTATTGAAAAAATATATTCAGACAAGTTTAGTCCACACGACTGAATGTACACTGGCCAAGTTGTTCAAACTTCTTACTAAATTCATTTGCAAAATGGATTTTTATTTAAAAAGCGCTCCTGGCCACACATGCCGAGATACCTAAATATTATTTACCCATGTTCTGGAAGATAACATGCTGTTATAACTTGGGTTCTTTGAAACAATTATTTGAATTTTGTAATCGGTTTACTTAAATACTGTTTGTTGCGAAGAACTAATATATATGCAAGTATGTATTAGGTTTTGCGAACCTAGTAACAAATTAGTTCAGTTGTGACCAGAAGGATAAACCAAAGGCAGCATGAACGGAAAGTATAATCTCATGCACATTCGTTTCGTGCTTACTGGCGACTCATCATTAGGAGCCGCTATTACGCCCTTTAACCACTATATATTTAGGTGAGCAATACTTACTTGAGTTAAATTTACGTATTTGATTTAACCAGCTGCACACAGCGTAGCAAATCTACCGTCCTGTGCACAAATTTAAAAGTTGAGAAATGCCTCGGTCATTATTGTTGCTTAATGAAAGATTAAATGGTAATAATAAAGTGTTTTAAACAAGAGAGATATTAGTCTCTCTCCTAGTAAGCTCATATAAATAAGGGTTGACTTGCAATTCGGCTGCACATTTCATATTCAGTCACGATGACAACCTTTTTTATCTGTTATACAATTTTAAAAACTACTGGTTATTTGGGAGGTAGAGGTGATTATTTAAAGTTCATATAATCGTAAATATAATATTTTAAACAACATTTTTGGCACAAAAAGAATCAGGTAACATTTTAAACTGTCACTTAGCACTGCAAACTGTCATCATTTACACCTATTGACGCGATTTAATACCTTACGGCCTTTTTCAGATCATGATGTCAGTCCGACTATGTGAATGAAGCGCTTTGGTGCCTGTAATGTTCGAAACCTTTGATTTATTTTAACGAGATCTAAATACGGGAATATTTTTAATTCTCTGACTACAAGCTTGACTAAAATATTTGTATTAACCACTTTCGTAATTGGCTATGGCCTAACAACTTTATTGGCATGCATGTATCAGAAAATATAAATCAGGTGTTGTTGTTATCAATAACAGTTGTGACAATAACTGACTTATTTTATTACGTTTATGCAATTTAAAACAATGTAGGTGTTGGTGATCGACACGCGAGCAACTTCCTCGTGGACAACGCAACTGGCCGTCTCGTGGGCATTGATTTCGGCTATGCGCTTGGTATTGCCGCCATGGTTTTGCCAACACCTGAATTGTTGCCATTCAGACTTACGGCGGGCCAGCTGCAGCTTATGGAACCTTCTGGGCCAGGAGGTCGTTTCGTGGGCTGTCTAACTGGCTGGCTAATGCACCTAAGAGCCTCTGCGCAACTTTTCAATGCCACTTTACAAGTAAATCTGTCGATTGCTAATATTTTTTAATTGGATAGTTATAATTTTTAATTAATTTATTTAAATTTGTCTTCATGCGATCTTCGACATTCTGCAAGAAGTGATGCTATCATTGCTGGTTGGCGGTTTAAAAATTTTTTATACTAACAGAACAATGGACTCGGGTTTAAACCAATAATGTTTTATTCACAAACAACGTGATTAGTGGACGATAAATTTATCATGGATATGCAGATGATCATTGGTTACATTGGTATATCTTTCTTATTTCGTATAACAATGATTATAAAGCTCCTTTGGGGCTAATAAAACTCGCTCACTATTACTTAGAATGATTGGAAATATGAGCACAGTTTAATACATTACATAATCTACAGAACTCGAGAGAAAATTATTCGAGAAGGCTAGGATTGCCTTATAGACTGTGACTGGTGGGTATTGAAAATATGAATTTTTAACTTACTTAAATATAATTACTTTCGTGGCTAATTTTAAAATGATAGTGAACGTTATATATATATATATATATATATATATATATATATATATATATATATATATAGGCTGGTTCTATGTCACAAATATTTTCGTTTATTTTAAAGCTTATTGCAGTCGGATACAATATTTTAGAGACTTTTTTTGTTTCAGGATTGGTTCTTATCTAACATGTTTATAGCATTATGACCTTTTGATCGCCTATTCTGTTTTATTTGATAATCACGATAATGTCCTTATGTTTTAACTAAAGTTGAAATCGATAGACGTTTATACTTGTAAATCTAAACAGAAAATCACCTGTTCAGGTTGATTCTCGTTTACCAAACTGCGCACAGGCCTAACTTATATCAGAGAAAATGAGTCTGTAAACAGAATGTTGAGTTGCAAATTGACTTTGCATTTTTTGTGTTTTTGTTTCTTATTAACATGTTATTGTGCTCTCTTCATGACCCTGCAAGGTCAAACACATGAATGCAATGATTTTGCGGTAGTTTTACATTGTAAATTACCTTGCTAGTTCATTTATGCAGGTTTAAGCTAGTACCGAACAAAATTGTGTTTAATCATGATGCATAAATTTTATGCATACATACGTTGTCTGTGAAAATTTAAAATTGCATAAGATTTCACTCATTATTCATAAATTAGACCGACTTCGTTCCTATTAAGAACGCACTAAGTACTGACTGCGATGGCGCACTAAATGAGTTTAAAAAGTTGACAACAAATAAGAGTCAGTTCGAACCTAGTCGACAGAATTTCTGGAAAATACTTGATGAGGTTCCAGGAAAACGAAATCATTTTCACTTGAATAATTGTCTTTTCTATCTTATGCAATGTTTAATTTATAATTGGCAGGATATACTTGCATATATATATATATATATATATATATATATATATATATATATATATATATATATCTGCTCAAGCAGATGTACGACAATCATGCAATAAACCAATGCTGCATATTTTTATATTCCTTATTGCAAATGAATATTATTTGTGCATTTATGTATTAGGCATCGCGCAACTTTTAAAAGTTAAACAAATTTAGAATTATTGAGTTGCCAGGATTTACAAATAATTACTTTTCATTCTAGAATATTTCTTCTATATTGGAAGAAGAAAAAATTTAGTTGTGGTTTGGTGAATATTGCTAGGCGCCTCGTTTTGAATCGTATAACTACTGTATTTAAATTATAATTGATTGCGCGGGTGGTGATAACAATTCTTTAAATCAAGTTTGCGAGCTTGAAGTAAACACTAATCCCATTGTATTTAACCAGTCGTCGAACAACATAACAAAAAATGTGCGTGTGGCGAAAGCTACAAACAGCTAATGTTCGTGACTGTATAGAAATTGTGCAGCCGACATTTCCAGTCACGTACAATATATGCAAGACTACTAGATGTGAGAGCCGCATATCTAATTTTGCTTTTCATATATATGCAATACGGTTTGATCCCCGCTAGTCAGTTTGCCGTCGTACTCTGATGAGGATCATGGAAGGTTGAAATGCGTCAGTGCGTTGCGACTGGCGGTAGTTTTGTACCGTTATTCGATAACCGGTTAAATACAATAGGATTGGTGTTTACATCAAGCTCGCAAACTTGATTTAAAGACCTTCTTTATTTGTTAGACAAATATTTATTTATTTTTATGTGAATTTGCTTAAGCTATAATTGTGATCCAAAATAGTGAATAGAAACACAGATATAAAGGATAGAGGTTAAGTCTGTGCTGTTGTAAATGTGTGCTAGCAAAAATCATGAATTGCTCGAAGAAGAGGTGAACTATAACATTTTATAATTAATTTCAAATAATACGCAAATTTATCCATTTTTCAAGGCGAATATAATAACAAGCTCTTAATATATGGCCAGAAAGGTGTGTCAAATTCTTCATGAATGAAACTTACAACACCATGTAAGCATTCAATTTGGGCTTCATAACTAATCAATAGTAGGATTTGATGTAGCACGCTAAATAATGCAAAGAAGTCGCTCTTTGTGTCTACCTTACCTAATCAATAATATGTCAGGATTTTGACGGAAACGTGTCTGTCACAGAGATTGCACCTTAACCAATTTGTTACTAGGCACGTCAAGTCAACTAGATAAAGTTGTAAATTATTTTAGACAGATTTATTTCACCTCTCTTTAAGCTGTTTGTCATTTATTCTCGTGCATATATGCGACTACACACACTTCTTTATTTTTGTAGGTGGGTTTAATTAAATAGTTTGCTCGTTAAATATGGTTTAATGTTTGAGTTTACAGTATAGTAAAAAAATATATATTTCATTAACACTAAGTTAACGGTCTTTTACATACTATATACCTTAAAATATTCATCTTACAGCAAGGAAATATATTCCTCAAATTTGAGAATACTATTTACAAAATGAGTCCTCGTTGAGTTTGTGATATTTTTCTCGGAATATTGGTAAAAAGTTATTTTAATGTGAAATATATTTTTTGAATTTTTGCGCGTTGCCAACTTCATATTCTGCAATGTCGCGTTTTGCGTACGCGAGTTGTGGCTTTGCACCAACAGTTTCACAAAGATCCGATAGATCCCAATTTCCCTGTCCGTATCTGTTTTGTCTTCGATCGGGCAGGGTGTGTATTCGTCCCTTTCTATCTTTTTCATCTGTGCGCATCAGTTTTTTTGTGTTGAACACCACTCTCACCTGCATTGATGGAAACTGTGCTTTAGTTGCTCGAATTACTTTTCGTTTGAAGATTTCAGCTGGAAGATCACCTCCAAAGGGAACACTAAGCGTTTATCTCTGAGGAGTTTTGTTTACCTCCAAATTGGCCTCGATTTCGTTGTGTTGCCTCAAGTTGTATTCGATAAACCAGTCCGGATAGCCATTATTTCTCAACACTTCGCGAAGCAAATTTAGCTCTAATTCAATGTTGTTCGGTGAACAAATCCTGCGTATTTGTGTGCCCAAATTTATTATTAGGTTCCTTTTGTACGCCCTTGGCACTCCACTGAAATAATAGATATATTGTCCAGTCCAGCTTGGTTTCTTGTGAACTAACCTTGAGATTGTACCCTCTTTTTTTATATATATATATATATATATATATATATAGGACATCGTTGCTTACGATAATGAATTTTTAATCCCTTAGAAAGAAGAAAATATCATTATTGAATATATTCAAGTGAATTTATTCATCTATTCTATTTATGTATTTATCCGACTGCATGATTACTATTAGACACATGTACATTTGCATATATTTATATGTTTAAATATACATGCATTAAATATTTGCTTTGCGCAATCGAAAATGCCACCTGATCGACAGGATGCACATATACCATCTGTTTTAATTTTTTTCGAGGTTCTTCCTTTTGTAAACATTTGACTGATATTTGCCCACTTTATGGTATGGATTTTTTCGCTTTTCGTGGTGAGTTAAGTTTACGAGATTCTACTTTGGAAATTAAAAGGAAATGGTGTGTCTACAGGAAAAGGTACTATTTAAACAATCATTGGTTGCGCGAGTGTTGAAAAAATCTATTTAAAAAACGTTTGCGAGCTATAAGTAAAAATCAATCCCATTGTATTTTATCAGTCGGCGAACAACAGCAAATCTACCGTCAGTCACATTTACTGACACGTTTCGAACTTCTATGGTCAAACATTAGAGCACAACGGAAATCTGACTAGCGATGATCACACCGCAATGTATAAATATGGAAAGCAAATGTAGATATGCGGCTCTCATCTCTAATTGTCTCGCATAAATTATGCTTTACTGGAAATATCAGTTGCACAATTTCTATGCATTCAAGAACATTACATTTAGGCAGCTTTCGCCATTATACATATACATATATATAGTATATATATATATATATATATATATATATATATATATATATCGTAAATGAGGAAGAAACGCCAAGTGAAACCATTTCTTTTCTCGGATGTTTTACTACTTCGGATCATCTGCAAGCCTAATGAAGTCTTTGATGGTGCTATTATTCATGACATTTCGTTTTGTGTGAAGAAGTTTGAAGGGTGCGTTGCTTATTGATATAATATGCCGCTTTGGAGAAGATTTTGAGGCTTTTGTGGTTTTAATCGATTCTAGTTTGCCGTATAGTATTTCGGAGGTTCGACTAAATTTGGCATCAGGAATTGAGAGTAAAACATGTTTCTTCATCTTTTTAAAAGTTACATATATTCCATATTCAATATTTGTTGAATACTCTTGCTACTTTTGTCTTGTTCGAATTTTTTTTTGATAAATTATGATCTCGTTCCTAGGCCCGCTATAAAAGTCATCTTCGAGTTTAACAATTGATTCTTTGAAATTACCTGATCTGCGTTTTGACTAACGCAGCTTTCATTGTTCCAGTAAATTTCTTTTTTCATAATATTTCGATCTACCTTACCGTAGATCTTCATCAGATGCATTTCACGAAATAAATGAAGCAAATGTGTTATTTCCTCTAGTCATAATATTTATATACCACCGACTGACCTTTCATTAGATATTCGCGTGTCACATGTGTGTGTGTGTGCATTTTATAACCGTTGTTTTCATCTAACTAATTTAGACCAGAGTGGCTGAATAATAATTTATCAATTGCATGCAATAACTATTCGTTTTTTTCACACTCAATGTAAATGACGTAACTGAGATGGGGAGACCCATAATTCAGAAACCCTCGTCATAAAAACATGCCATGAGTGATAAGACCAGAAGTCCGAACAACTAATGCACATGTTAATTTACAATTCAAACCACTAAGTTATACTCAAGATAGATAAGTTAATAACAGTTATTGGCGCACGCCACGCATGTGCATGTGTATGTGTATGCATAACTAGAAAAAACTTGGTTAAATTATTTTGATACACATGTACGTACATCTAAATGAAACTGCAGTCAATAGACATTAATTTACCCTTTGCACGCGTCAGACAAATTATTACTTATAAATATTGTATTATTAGAATATTTCCAATGGGTAGGGTGGGGGTGTAAAACAGAAAATTAAGGTTGAAATCACTATTTGTTTTAAAATCAAATGAATAGTTAGAGATGAAATTTGAAGGCTATATTCATAATTGTTTATTCATTTCTTGAATAAAAGCCCACTAATTAGTCAATCTTAATCTGATGTTCTTAATCTTTTACTGGAGCTAGCTTCAGTTACCAATTCATGCAATTGCCTTTTCCTTCCATTAGCTAGTGCAGTATTCCAAATCGGACCTAAAGATTTTTCAACAGCTGTTTCATTCATAATATCATCTCTAGATTTAATTTCTATAGATTCCCTAATCAATCTCGTCACCCTATTACGACTACATATTGCTATGCGTTTGCATTCCTCCCAGTCGATAGTATGCCCAGTCTCCCCTACATGACGAGCAAGATCTGATTTAGCAATATGTCCATACTTACACGCAGTTTTATGTTCACCTCTTCTTACTTTGATTGGACGCATGGTCTCATCAACATACTTGAGACTACAATCATTGCATGGGATCTCATACACTCCTGAAGTGTCTAAGGGTTCAATCTTTTCTTTTTGGTTAGGGAGTATAGTGCCTAGTGTAAGGGGCTGTTTTAAAACGGTCCTTATATTGTATTTTAAAGCTATTGATTTCACTTTCCTACTTAATATAGAGTCCGGTAATACCATGATCTTCCGCTCTTCCTTCTCCTTATCAGCTTTTATGTATCTCAAACTAGGATTAAATTTCTTCACCATGTCCCTCATTGTTGTATCTATTAAATGAGGAGGGTAACCATTAGTCTTGAATATATCGCGTAGTCTGTCTAATTCTAACTTCCTATGCTTTATATCTGTTAACTTGAGACTTCTTAATGTTAATGACTTTAAGATCCCGACTTTCATACGAAACGGGTGATTGGACTTGAAATTAAGAAGGATTCCTGAATAAGTATCCTTCCTATAAATATCTCTTCCCAATTTCAGACCATTTCTAATTAATTTGACATCTAAAAATGGTAATTCACCTGACGATTCCCTTTCTAAGGTAAATTGTAGTTCGCTCATTTGATTAGCTAAATTTAAGAAATTTACCAATTCATTGTCACCATGGTTCCAGATGAGTAATATATCATCCAAGAAACGTAGGTACAATTTTGGTTTTAATGGAGTTTTATCCAACAGATTATTTTCCAAATAATGCATAAAGATATTGGCTATTGGGACCGACAAATGTTGTCCCATTGGAACGCCCCTAATTTGTTTATAAAATTCCTTACGAAATTTAAAATAAGTGGAGGACACAAATACACATCATCTCCATGACGTGTCCTAACGTCATTTTGCTTCCTTCTAATTGATTCTTTGTCTGGTAAGGCGGTAAGTTATTGAGTTTTGTATCATGTAAGCTTTTCATTTCGTCTTTGTATTTCCTTGTTACGAAATGACTGACTTTGAAATTCTTTTTGATCGTTTCAGTACGCTGACTATCTCTGCTTTTATTTTTTGTCTGTTGAAGACTCCTGGTGCGATGCTGTTTTTATGTCGTTGTAGAATCTTAAATACTGTTTGTTGCGGAGAGCTAATATATATGCAAGTATGTATTGGGTGTTGCGAACCTAGTAACAAATTAGTTCAGTTGTGACCAGAAGGATAAACCAAAGGCAGCATGAACGGAAAGTATAATCTCATGCACATCCGTTTCGTGCTTACTTGTAGAATCTTATAGTTACAACCTGGATTTTAATAAATTAGAGGCTGCTTATACACATCTTAATGACCAAAAAATTTGCTTCTAAGGTGAGTACTTCATTTTGATGTATTGCTAAAATAACCTTTGAATAATTGTAAATACAGTATTAGGAGTAGAAGGAAATTTCATTTGATCAAGGATACAATTAAACATTAATTGATTGCGCGGGTGGTTGTAACAATTCTTTAAATCAAGTTTGCGAGCTTAAAGTTAACAACAATCCCATTTTATTTAACCAGTTTTCGAACAATATGGCAAAACTACTGCCGGTCGCACGCATTGACACGTTTCGAACTCCCATGATTATCATCAGAATACGACAGCAAACTGACTAGCGAGGATCGATCTGCATTGCATATTTATGCAAAGCAAAATTAGATATGCGACTCTCACCTCTAATAATCTTGCATACATTGTACTTGGCAGGAAAATTTCGGCTGCACAATTTCTATGCAGTCACGAAAATTAACTTTTTGCAGTTTTCTCCACATATACATATATAGGAAATACAATTTAACAATAATTGATTGCGCAGTGATGGTAAAAAATTTTAAATCAAGTTTGCGAGCTTGAAGTAAGCACCGATCCCATTTTATTTAACCAGTCTTCGAACAATATGGCAAAACTACTGCCAGTCGCATGCACTGACACGTTTCGAACTTCAGTGATCATTATCATCAGAGTACGACGGCAAACTAAATTGACGACCCAGTGATTGACCGATTCTCTCGGCATCTTGGGTTGGGATTGTTTTTTCTCGGAAGCATTAAGCAGTAGGCGAACCACGCTTGTAGTTCTTTGGCTATAGCATATACAAATGTTTTTTCTCGTATTTGGCCTTTCGTGTCACATTTTTCATGAGTCTCTTCTTGGTAACGTCACAGAATGTGCAGTTTGCGGTGTTAACTGCTAATTTTATATTGCAAGTTCCGTCAATTTTGCCTGATGCGTGATGCGTAGTCAGTCGAGTAAAATATCTTTTTACTGAACGTTTGATTATTTTTAAAACATTAAGGATTTCATTTCTTGCTTTAAATCAAGTTTGTGAGCTTGAAGTAAACACCAATCCCATTGTATCTAACCAGTCGTCGAACAACAAAACAAAACTACCGCCAGCTGCAACGCACTGACGCGTTTCGACCTTCCATGATCATCATCAGAGTACGACGGCAAACTGACTAACGAGGATCAAACCGCATTGAATATATATAGAAATCAAATTTAGATATGCGGCTCTCACCTCTAGCAGTCTTGCATACATTGAACTTGACTGATTTTATTTCTTGTTCTAAACATTTTCCAGTATAATGTAAATAACTACTTACAGCACTTATAAGTTATATATATTGATAGTTGGTGAGAGTGGGTTTGTCACGTTTCGTGTTGCTGCAAGTTACGGATGAATAGGTAAGGTATTTTACTTCAGGAAATTATTTTTTAAATGCGCTCTTCTCTGCAATGTAATTAGCCTATAAAAGTCAACACGTTCTGAGGCAACTGAGTTATATAAAATGTTTCATTTAATATGCTAAAGAGTTTTTGTTTTAATTTAAGTTGGTTATTTCCCCTTGTTCTTTTATTGATTGCTAAAGGTGTGCCAAATCAAATTATTCAATATAAGATAGTGGCAATACTGCATGAATGCATCATTACCGATGTGCACGCAAATATGAGTTGTCAAACATCGGACGAGCACTAATACAATTATTCATCATAATTTTGTATCAAAATGGCAAATTTCTTATACTAGCTACACTGATCAATCTTAGTAATTAAATTAAGTTTGAACCATTTGTACAACTTAGTGTGGTTATTCTCAAATGTCGGATTGACGCTTTTCTACATGTGTTGCATAGTCCTCAGAACAATGATAGTAACTAACCTATAGTGAGCCGAAAACATTTTGAATATTGGTTTGAACACAATTATACTTAACTTAAATTCTGAGTGATAAACTTCAATTCATTCATAGTTAAAATTGTGCGGCCTTTGCTAAATTTATATATTTTAATTAATTAAGCATGCATTGATTGCACGGGTGGTATATTCTTTAATCCGGTATGGTGTCTTTGCTTTTCCGATATTCCGCTGTCGAAATCATAGGATTGATGTTTATTTCAAACCCACCGATTTAATTTAATTAATTACCTCCATTTATGTAATAAATTATTGCTAATTATTCTATCTTGTCTAACTTGTTCTGTAAAGTAGAAATAAAAGCGATCGGATTTTTAAAGTGCCGAACACATGTTGTTTAGGTGAATTTAGAAGTAATATGTTTTTGATAAACTTACAGAATCTGGCGTTTAATCTTGAAGATACTAGAAAGAAGACAAACATGTCGGATACATTAACTTGCATTTTTAAAAATTATGGTGTACTTGCCCTGATCCTTTTTGAAGTATAAGTGCAATACATGCACAGAGATGTTTGCATTTGTTACTGTCATAATGCGTTACGTCAGAAAATGGATAATGGTTGCTGCATAAATAAAGATACCTTAATCAGAACTACAGTAGCAAAGCATATTTAATAGGTTGCATAGTGCTTCATATTCAATATAAATCCATAAGAAATTTATAATGAGTACGTGCGGAATAAGGAGTGTTTTGAGGCATCGTTCATTTTAACGTGGTTGTTAGTCATGTCGATGTATATAGAATAAATATGACGCAAACACATTTCTTCCATTAGACAAGTTATCGTTCTTTAGTTTCATTCTTCGGGAGAAGAAAAAATTACTCAAACCAGGAAGTGAAACATCAAACAGTTGACTCGTACTCATGCTGCTTATTCTGTACACTGTGAGAGTTTCGTATTGCGTGATATTTAAAATCTGTAACTATTTATATTTGTGTAAGTTTTCACGTCGCGCGCATCTCTTTGGTATCATTAAAAACCTAATGTTTCAGCTCACTATTTACCATCTGCCCATATAAGAGAGTCACAACGCCAACATAAAAGTAATATTGAACTGACCAACTTTCAGGATTTGATTGTATATATATATATATATATATATATATTTCGGTTATATAAGCTAAACTATGCGGGAGATATAAGATATGATTAATATAATGGAACAATTTTCGTTTTCATTTGGTGCTCTTCAATAATGGTCATAATTTATGCAGCCAGAAATCAAACGTTCGAACATCGAACGCTAATATCTGTTCCAAGATTTATATTTAACTTGATACCTTATCAAAGATTCAGCTAATATAGGCAGGAATTGTAGTTAAATCCTTTACTAATAATTTAATTATATATATTCGTCATTATGTTTATTGCTTTTGAATATGCCGCAGTATAATTTTTATTAGGAAGGGAAAACAAATTTAATACACAAATGGATAATGGCTGGACTGAGAATCCTCAAAATAAACCCGCCATTATCTACGTTGTTATTTAATGTGTTTTTTCTTTTAAAATAAAATTATATATATTTAATTTAAATAAGACGGCGTGATTCTATTGCGTATGTTCTCATTATAAGATAAACTTTGGATAGCAATCAATTTTCCTGCATTTCTTACCAAAATATATAGTAACCATAGGGTGTAATATCAGCTCTTTTTGATGAGTCGCCAGTAAGCAAAAAACGAGCATGCAACTGAGATTGTATCTTCGGTACATGCTGTCTTTGGTTTATGCTTCTGGGGTTTTTTGAACTAATTATTTGCTAGGTGCGCAAAACCTAATTCGAAATGGAATATGTACTAGTTCTCCGCAGTATACAGTATCCTGTCTGGATTTTATTTGTGTTTCTTTATGTTCATAAACATAATTTATGCAGTCAAAATCACTGCTGCCCAATCAGTAAACGTTTAAATTTAAAATTTTTTGTTCTATGAAATCTTACACCAACGGCAATATTTATTTATTGTTCGTAAATTAAATTATTCAGCAGGAACATTCTTTTATAATCAATAAGCTCTGGAGTTAATTAGCTTTATTAATTTACTCGTTAGCACTATGAATTTGAAAAACGCATGGGATTTTTAAATATAATCTTTAAAATAGGATATTTATCCCCTGTTTATTCTAAAGAACCATGTTAAATTAACATGGTTAGCAATTTTCTTTAAATCGAGCTTGCATGATACGATAAACATTTATCCCAACGTATCTGGTATTTTGAACAAACGTAGCAAATCTATAATCAGTCACATGTATTGATGCGTTTCAACCTTAAAATATTTTCAAAATACCACGATAGGCTAATTTGTTACTAGGTGCACAGCACCTAATACACAGTTAATTAAGATAGCAATTTCAATTCACCAAGCAGTCCTGTTTCGTCCTTATTGAGCATGGTTACATCATTCGTTATCTTATGCCATCTTTAGCTTATACTGACAACTCCAATACACACACACACACACACACACATATATATATATATATATATATATATATATATGTATGTATATCATTGTACCCTGTGTGCAAAAAAAAGAAATTTTATCAGATACAAGAAACATTTCTTTCTCATTATCTCCTCAAGTATCTACTAATGAACATATATTTGTATATAAATTGGAAAGAAAACATCATAGAAATATATGAACAAATAGAGAAAGTGTGAAAAACGGAAACCAATCAATTGCGTGCGTCACATCCAGTTTAAGCTCAATTCCTGTACGTGCTTCTTCTGCTTGCATAAATACGGCTGAAATTTGTTTATCCATAAGGCTTCGTATGTGGCTAGCTCGGTTTTGTTTGTGCATTTATAAATTACATGGAATGCTACGTCTGGTAAACATACGTGCGATGTTTCGATGAAGTGTTGTGCAATAGCAGACGTGTATTCACCATTTGATTTAAAACAGGCGTTTAAGTTACAATGTTCTCTCACTCGAGTAATTAACCATCTGGTCGATCGGCCTACGTAAGTTGATCAACCACTTGCGCATGTATATTGGTAAATAATATTTGATATTGAAACTAGCGGCTGCTTTTCTTTGATTGCTGGTAAAGGCAAGTGTGTTACTCTACATAACACTCGTAGTTTAGCTGCAATAAATGTGCGTGTTAATGCTGCTTCAACTTTATTTTGTGCCATTTGGAAAACTGCATCCCCCTTAAAAAGGATGTTTAGGTAGACTGTTTTGTTTTCTGGCCCGTAATACGTCTGTTTCTGTTTAATTCCTCTTTTAATAATTGATTCAATTAATTGTCTGGGATAGCCGTTAGACATTAAATCGTTAATTGCTTCTTTATAATTATTTTCTTTTGAATCTTGACTAACCAACCTAACAATTCTTGAAAAGCAACCACGAACTGTTGATAATTTATATTGAAATGGCACAAAACTGCTGTAATGCAAATACTGTGCAGACCATGTTGGTTTATGGTAAATTGTTCTGTTTAATTTACCATTAGTTTCTTTCTTCAATAGTACATCTAGGAAAGGCAGACAGTCATCTTTCTCGTGCTCTGACGTGAAACCGATATTCTTATGTGCTTTGTTGAAACTTTAAAGCAATGTTCGTGATTGCGACCTGTTTTTAAGTACAAGAAATATATCATCCACGTAACTGAAATGCCTGTTTTAAGTCAAATGGTGAATACATGCCTGTTATTGCGCAACACTTCATCGAAACATCGCACGTACGTTCTCCAGACGTAGCATTCAAAGTAATTACTAAATGCAAATACCAAAGCGAGCTAGCCACATACGAAGCCTTATGGATAAACAAATTGCAGCCGGATTTATGCAAGCAGAAGAAGCACGTACAGGCATTGAGCTTAAACTGGATGTGACGCACGCAATTGATTGGTTTTCGTTTTTAATACACACTCTCTCTCTCTGTGTTCACATATTTCTATTTTGTTTTGCTTTCCAATTTATATATAAAGATATGTTCATTAGTAGATATTTGAGAAGACTATGCGAAAGAAATGTTTCCTTTATCTGATAAAATTTCTTTTTGTTTTTGCACACAGGAAGGGTAAAATGACTTTAATTAAAGCTCGCATTGTAATAAGGAATATTTATTGTATATATATATATATATATATATATATATATATATATATATATATATATAATTGTGGAATTTTAATTTTCTTCAATTTAATTTCTCTTGGTAACATGATGCAGTACAGATTTGGGATGTATTTTTTCCAAATTTATGTCGACAGCGATTTGGCATATTATCAAGCGGAAGGAAGATTGGCCAAATTGATTAAGTTGATGCATAATTGGATATCGCTGGTAGTTTGCATTTTTGGTGGCATAATAGATAAGTTTCAAAACATCGGAACAATTGCGTCCCAATTCGAGCCCCGGCCGCGTTAAATTTGGCGAGTACTTCACGAGTGCCGAATCAGGACGAAACTCGTCTACTCGGTGAATTGCATCTACGAATTTGTTTAATGTTTTGCTTAAACTGGCAACATTCATTATCAGATTTTGACATTATACTTTGAATTAACATCACTTTCGAGGGTGCCATGGTGTCTGCTATATTTGGTTTGGCATCAGTTGTTAACTCATGTTGAAATAAGCTCTATTTGCAAGATGACACACGCAACACATACACTGTCATGTAACTGATAACATAATGCCTGGCTTGAATGACGTGTTGTATGCGTTGTTAGACTAAAAACAAATGCCTTCCTTTTTGAGCACCGGCTGTTGTAATTCTGGCAAGTATTTGATGATGATGATAATCAAAGGTATAGCTTGTCTACTTGATTAATTCCCTTTGCTATTTTATGCAATGTTTAGTTAACACTAACGACGTACACACACACACACACACACACATATATATATATATATATATATATATATATATATATTTATGTTTGTGTATGTGTGTATCATTCAGGTAATACAGTTTGGAAACGGATGAGTCGGCGTTTTGTGATTATTGATAAACGATTATAAATTGAAAATTTTCGAATGCCCATAGTAGGCGATTCCTAATATAGAGTAGGCCAGGAAGGACGTTGATTTGCAACATTTAAAAAGTTTCAGTCAATGTTTCTGCGTTTAAACTCATCACGCGTTATGCTGGTAATTTTTTAGTGTGCGATATTGATTTCGGTGGACGAAATTACCACAACGTTAACATATTATTTTGTCCAAGTTTCACAGCACTTTACAACTTGTATTACGTTTTCACCGTTGGTATCTGTTATTGTTAAACACATACAATTCTTAGTTATAAGTCGTTGCAAAGGCTGTGATCAAATTGAATTAAGTCGAAACTGCGAAACACATTCTGGGAAAAAGTTAAATTATCCTCTTAATTAATTCTGCTAAAAGGATCATTTTTCTTTCTTTTGACGTGGCAAAATCGTCCTAGATTTTATTGAAAAGACATTAAAGTTTATAATTTCACATAAACATAGAAAAGGATTTTTTTAAACAAATTATGGATAGGCATAAGAAGAAATTTTACTTGCTCCCAACAGTCACAGTACATGAATAATCGCTATGTATCGGTTAGGGTTTCGTTTTTGGTTATTTGTGATTTATAGCAAATGTGGGTCAGAAAATACGACCAGCTTGGTTTGAAAGAATATCGCCTTCGAAAGTAGTTTAGGCGCCAACCCGTAAAGGTTCTTTAAATGGCTATATCAACAACATCACCAGAAGAACTAGTAGAGTAAGCATCCTACAAGAATTAGCACATTTTATTATTCATATTTATAGTTTAAGTTACGGCAGAGTTGGGCAAATTCACGTTATTCACGGCTGTCATTTTCGCTCAATGTTGATGTTGTTTTCATGCATATAGGATTATAGATATGGCTACGTAAGTGGTTACACACTATTTGTCACATAAATATATACATACATGCAAATATAAAAGCAGCTATAACTGTAATGTTGTAAATTAACCCAACTATAAATATACTGATAAATGTACATTAACTTGACTTTGTATTGTTTGTGTTTTGCTTATTTATTCGCTGCCATTTATGAGCACAGCTTCAAAAACAATTGCTTTAATATGCATTTGAAATTTCGTCCACCTGCATAATACTGATGATGAAATAAACAAACTACTTTGTTAAGAAAGTTTCACGATCAATAATAAAATAATTTACAGCGAGTCAGTAAAATGTAAGATAATCTTCATTTTTTTTAAATTCACCAATAATCCATCAATAATGCAGACATGCTCAGCATTTAAAGCGAACTTTAAAAGTGATTCTCTCAGCAATGCTTGATCTGGCAGTAAGCCGTTCAAACAAGAACCAAATTAGAATAACAAGTCGAACCATAAAGCATACATTATTTACTTATAGTAATTTGAAAATAAGGTTAAGTGTTGAAAGCTTATTAGCTGAGGCTTGTATGAAATAAATTTGAACTAACAACCGAACAATTGATAGGATAAGTAGGATTTTTTAAATGAAAAGTTTACTTAAGCAATGCTTTTAATCAAGGCTGAGATCTTGATATAAACACCTGACCAATTATGTGCATAAATTTGTCAGTATTGTAAAGTTTGGAAAAGGCAATTCATCTAGGTTCGAGCCCTGTCCGTGGTAAATTCTGGCCAGTACGTGATGAGATCCCAATAAGGACGAAACCGGTCTACTGGAAGAACTTCCTTTTCCACACTAAACAATACTTATTTTATACAGACAAATGTATGTACTTAATGGGTCAGGTGTAATTACTTAAACATTTCATTCGTGTTTAATCATTACACTCTTTTCTTGTGCCATAGCCTCAATCCTGGCCTTGATAAAATTATCTCTTGTCGTGAAAAATGTAATACAGATGAAAATCATGGTTAATTTACTAAAGAACTAATTATTACAGGTCAGAACGATTAAATCCGTGAATTATCTTGAATTGTTGACAAACCCTCGTCTAATCTATATGTAGACGTTGCAAGATAGTACATTTCGAAGTTGTGCCAATTAGAAAAAATATAATCTTCTCTGTTTAACGAAATGATACAATTTTGTCAAGTAATTCAACATTATACTACTTTCAACAGTCGTTTAACGGGTATAGTTTAAATTATGTTAGACTTAAATCGATTTAAATTTTTTAAATTTCCGTGCACCGTAGTCTACTAAAAGAGGTTTGATAATGCTTTCGCACAAGACGCCTTGGATTAAACTGATTTGCATCACCAATTAGGAATATTTAATTGATTTGATGAGTATTTAAATATATTTCTCTATGCTTTTTTAAATTTATTCGAACTATATATCGGTGTATATATATATATATATATATATATATATATATATATATATATATATATATATATATATATATATGACTTCATGTTTTAATTGTTTTTCATACAATATGTGGAGAAACACTGTAATGGGTAGTCTTGTAAATTAGAAGATGTGATTTAACAAAAAACGGGAAAGCGTTCACAGAAAAGCTTCTGAATTTACCTGTCCTGCTAAAGAATAATATGATAAATTTGATTCGAAGAGAGAAATTGAGAAAAAACTATGGAGCCAATAGACTGCGCTATTAGGCAATACAATATTATTGTGTCGTGATATTCAGGAAATTAGTGCGCTATAAAAGAAATTGGGAAACGTTACTCTACATAATTCTTTAATTTCCCAACACTTCACTCCACTAAGATGAGGTTCCATGTTGATGCTGTTTAATATCGCTAATCGTACTTGAGATTAGTGATTAGTTTCGAGATAATATTTCGAAATATCGCCTAACGTTTACTACTACATCTTGAGTATGTATCGGCCAGTATTTAATAATAAATGTAGCAACGATAAGCATTAATGCTCAAAAAATAAGCTTACATGATTGGAGCAATGCTAAAATTAGGACAACGTAACGAAGTGGGCTACCAGAGAACTAGCTTTTCAGTACCCTCAGCATAAATTATCAATCGGCCATGTTTTGTTGAATAAATGTCAAGAAGGCCTAGTTTTTAAACTTGAAAAATGAAGGGGCAGGTATAAACCGAACAGAAAAGCAATCCGTTTTTCTTCAGTTAAGATGTCGTAAATAAATTTCACAAAATGGCTAACTAAAAAATATTTGTCAGAAGATGTCTGGACATGAGAATAAGTAAAATGTTAATAGCTCAACAGATCTCGAGGATAATCCGCTTTACATCAGCATGTCTCAATATGGGACTTGGTCGATGAATATAATGTAAACTGGCCTTCTTAACCTCATCAAATAGTGCAGACCAACAAAGAGTAATTATGAAAATGGAACGATTTCTTCGTAGTACATGCAAACGATTGGGACTTCGACGTCTTAACAGAGGTTTTCGTACATCCCTTTCAAGCGTAACAGTATATAATATTTTTTATACAATGGGTATATTAAACAAATCATTTTAAACGCAACGTTAAAAACGGTATTCGAGTTCGTATTTGATTGCTATTTTTATCCACTTTGACTCTCTGAACGTAGACCTACTTCCTCGTTGATTTTATTTAACTGTACCTGAGCGTAGCGAATAGTTTTATAACGTCGCCGAAGGTTTATTACTAGACTTTGAATATGTTCAAACGATTATTAAATGACAGCCTGAGTAGCTTTAAATTCCGTCAAAGAGAAGTACAAACGCACAGCGAATAAACTTGCATGTTAATGAGACTAGTTAGAACTGTGGTACAATTTAGACAATTTTAATCTAGATAAAAAAATAATGAAAGAGAAAATAAGAGTTTCAGAAGTACAGAAAGATATCTAAAAGTATATTTATTTAGATCAAAATCAATTTGATAATTAATGCTCATTTTATGCATCTAGCCAATAACAGAAGGCAACTGTTAAAAATCAGGTCTGTAAGTCTTATGAATGAAAAGATTTTTGTTTTAACTTCAGACCTTTCTGCTGAAACATTAAGAACTGAATATTTTGTCGTTAAAGCGTTTAGTTAGATATTTGTAGACATATTCACTTCATACATATCGTGATACTCATTATTTTGCTAACTGTAATTTATGTCAAAGCGGTTGAAAATCCCTGTTTATATTTTGCCTGTATATCGCAGAACTTATTGCAAATATTTCCTTGGGTGTACAAAATTTTATTTTGTTCTAGTTTTCAACAATATTTCAGCGAGTGCATAAATTTCAGTGGATGGTTACTTCCGGCTATTTTTAGTGCTTTTTTGCATAAAACTGTTCCTGAATGATTTTTTAAAGAATTGTCAGGTTGTACGTTTTGAGTGCATAATAAAATTTGCAAAGTAAAAAATGCTTTTCTTTGTTTCATGTTATTGATTACTTCTCTGCTATCAAGTATCAGTCGGAAAACTAATTTAGTCTGGAGTCTTAAAAAGGTATAAAATAAGACATTGTTAATAAAAAATTAAAGGCAACAATTTTTAAATTGTGTGGAATTTTTGCCAATTTTGGCTTTTTGTTTTCTGTGATATCATGTTTGGTTATTAATACGTATTCTGTTTAAGACTTGAAATAATCGATAATTTGAAGCATACATTTATTCCTAAAACTTTTTAGTATGAAAAAAGAGCAAGATAATTTTGTATACTGTTATATATATATATATATATATATATATATATATATATATATATATATATATATATATATATATATATATTAGTTCTCCGTAACAAATATTTTTTTAGAACCATATGGAAATTTGTTTAGATCAGCCATTTACATTAAACTATATTAAACTACTTATGGAAAAACTTATTTCATTCAGTAACATTATTACTAGAAAAGTAATCACGCACACAAACAGAAAAGTATAATTTACAATTTTTTTTCACCGTACATACATGCTCCCTGCATAATTCTCACAACTAATAGAATCGAAAATCCGCAATTTTTGTCATTTTTTGGTTTTTTTTTAAATTGCCGAAGCAATTAGTTCTGCATATCCTCTCAGAAATGGAATACAAAAGAAACTAATGCCTGAACTAAGAATAATTAAGTAAATTTTATGTGCGTGCTAATAAGTACTTGTTTTGCAGATATTACTGCATAACAAACATGCCACCCTCATGGTTTGTATTATTTATTTAAAAAAAAACATAATTTTGCATTAATCTGAAAAATTAGCGAAATAAATTCCATGGCTCTACTGTGTTAGATTGAAATATATTATGCAATTTTCTTCTTTTGTTTAACAATATGAGTGACAATATTTAACTCATCTGACAATTGGGTTAAGGTTTCAATCATTAATGATCGTATCATATTGTCTAAAATTGTTCAGCGCTACTGGCTAGCGGGCTAAATTCACACTGAAAGGTAATTAAAACGTTAGGTTGTACTTTCACGAGCAGCGGATATACAAGAAATTCATTTAATTTTTATTGTCATTTTTAAAATTTAATTAAACATTAATTCAGAAAAATTAGAAAACCTCAGTCTCCACACTTCGAATATCACAGATAGACAAACCATTCTGGCAGTTTGGAGAGCAAATTTACTTTTTTTATTTGAGTCAAGGAAGCAGTATTGAGAAAAATATCAATTCAAAAGAAAATTTAATTATGCAACAGTTAGATACTTCTTGTTGCAGAGAGATATTATATATGCAATTGTGTATTATTTGTTGCGCAACTTGTAACAAATTAGTTAAAATATGACCAGAAGGATAAATCAAAGACAGCATGAACGGAAATTATTATCTCGTGCACATTTGTTTCTTGCTCAGTGGCGACTCCTCAGTAGGAATCGGTATTACACCCTGTACCCACTATATATTTTCGTGAGAATTGTGAGACAATTGTTCGGTCCAATTGTGTAAGCATGCCGCCTTCCCGCTTTATATTTTTTTGTAAATCTGTAAAACTTCGGACGGGCTGCATTAAGTAGTATCTTGATATCAGAATTGATTAACTGAATAAAAATCTTAAATATTTCTTACACAATTTTAATATGTAAACTATTTTGAAATTTAGCTAAATTCTTTATTTGGTTAGTAACGTTTGACTTAATGAGTAGGTTGATGGAGTAAGGGGGGCAAACTGCCTTCGCGATCTTTTGAATATTTTACTGCACAATTGTTAATTTCATAACTCTTTCGCCTTCTTTTATAACTTGCTTATACACGTAGGTGTTCATGAAGGATCGTGTTGGTGATGGCAGTTGGTGTGCTGCTTATTCATCTCTGCTACACCAATCAGGTTTTGGATTTACAGAGAGACGCCTCGCTGTCGCCAGGGCGAAGTTAGCGGGTCATTGTCCCGCCAGGGTACTGTTAGGCGAAGTTGCATTACGTCGTCAACCAGTGTCAATTCAGTTAGCCTCTCTAGGTCAACCGAGGGATTCCAGCTCGGTACGTATTATCATTTCTAATATTGTTGTGTATTTTGGCTTGGCTAATGAGAGGGTTTAAAGGTAAAATATTTTTGCGAAACTGGATTAATCGAAATTACCTGATCTGCGTTTTGAGTAAAACAGGTAGTTTTTTCAGTAGTTTTCTTTCTCCAACAAAATATTTCAGCTGCCTTTGTCGGCAGCCTTCTTCAGTTGTTCCATTCTCACTAGTTTAAAACATCAAACTAATGAAGCAAGCCCTAATATTTATACTTCAGACTGACCTTTCATTAGATATTCGCGTGTCACATGTGTGTGTGCATTTTCATTAACTGTTGTTTTCATCTAACTGATTTAGACCAGAGTGGCTGAATAATAATTTATCAATTGCATGCGTTAACTATTCGTTTTACACACTCAATGTAAAATGACGTAACTGAGATTGCCTTCACACTTTCTGATGGGAGAGACCAATAATTCAGAAACACTCGTCATAAAAACATGCCATGAGTGATAAAACTAGAAGTCAGAATGACCAATGTACATGTTAAATTTCAATTCCAACTACTAGGGAGAAGGAAGAGTGGAAGGTCATGGTATTACCGGACTCTATATATACGAATAGTTAACGCATGCAATTGATAAATTATTATTCAGCCACTCTGGTCTAAATTAGTTAGATGAAAACAAAATTTATGAAAATGCACACACATGGGACACGCGAATATCTAATGATAGGACAGTCTGATGTATAAATATTAGGGCTAGAGGAAATATCGCACTTGCTGCATTTGTTTCGTTTTTTAAACTTGTGAGGCGGATTGCAATTGATGAAGGCCTACGGTAAGAAAACTACTGGAACAATGAAAGCTGTGTTTGTCAACACGCAGATCTGGTAATTTCAATTAATCCAGGTTCGACAATGAAAACATCATTAATGAAGCAAGCGTTGTATTTTCTCTGGCTATAATATTTATACTTCAGACTGATCATTCACTAGAGAGTTGCGTGTGTATGAGCATTTCTGTACCTAGAATGGCTGAATAAGAATTTACCATTTGAAAGCGTTAGACTATTTGTTTTATACACTCCGTGTAAAATGGAAGTAATTGGTTATGGATGGACTTTCATTGGAAAATGCAATTGAAAAAAAAGAATCTCTATTCTATTCTTTTTTAAAAGTCGCCGAAAAAAATAGAAAAACTACCGCCAACCGTACGCACTGACGCGTTTTGAACTTCCATGGTCATCATCAGATTACGACGGCAAACTGACTAGCGAGGACCAAATTACATTGCATATACACGAAAAGCAAACTTAGATATGCGGCTCTCACATCTAGTAGTCACGCAAACATTGCACTTGGCTGTAAATGTCGGCGGCACAATTTCTATGCAGTCACGAACATTAACTGTTTTCAGCTTTCGCCACATATACATATATAGGCAATAAAATTTAACAATACTTGATTGTGCGGGTGGTGGTAACAATTCTTTAAATTAAGTTTGTGCGCTTAAGATAAATACCAATCCAATTGTATTTGACCAGTCGTCGTACAGCATAACAAAATTAGCGCCAGTCGCAACGCACCGACGCGTTTCGACCTTCCGTGATCATCATCAGAGTACGACGACAAACTAACTAGCGAGGATAAAACCGCCGTCAGGTTGCGTCGTACTCTGATGATGATCACGGAACGTCGAAACGCGTCAGTGTATGGGACTGACGGTTGTTTTGCTATGTTGTTCGTTACCCTTAGCTTTATGCATCACTTCTATCTATTTCTGTTTTTTCTTGCAATTCAGATTTCACCATACTTATTTCATTTTGATTTTTACTATTTTCTCGTTTTCTTTTAATTTATTCCCGTTTTTTTCTATGTTGTAACCAGTTGCGAATGCATATTTTTCTTTATTATTATGCTTTGATTTATTTATTGTGTAAAAAGGGATAATTATTTTAACAATAAATTTGGTTGGTCTACATGACGACCTTTAAAACGACTATATGTGATACCGCATTTCCCTGTTTCGTGATTTTTATATTTATTATTATATACGTTTGGTGTTTAGGATTCTACACAAATGCAAAAAAGTATTCAAATAGCGCCATGGATCGCCGCTCTCAAAGCTGTCCTTGTACGAAATGGTCTTTTAATTAATAACAACAAGAGTAGTAAAGGCGTTTATCAATATGGTGCTTTAGACGAAGTAACACAAATTCGACCTAGCAACACGGCATCATCGACTGATGAAATCGGGAATACGCATAAAAGCAAACGAGTAAGACTCTCAACACCGGCAGATTGTTCGCTAAATGAATGCGATGAGATCGCAGCTAGCAATTCGGCCACAATTTACACTGGTCTGGAACTTTGTTCCGATCTGCTGACAGGATTGGCAGATTCTGGAAATTTCTGCAATTCTCAAAATAATAGATCTTTGGAAAGTGGACTCGATGGAGAGGACAATCCAAACGAATTTGCAGAACTCTTGTCACCATGGGAGCAAGCAAGACACCTAGTACGCTTGGCAACTAACAAAGAGTTATTGGCCAGAGCGCATATTGGTTGGCAGGCGTTTCTCTGAATGCGATTGCCAGTTTTTCCGTTTAGTTGACTACGACAGATTCGAACTTTATCCGGTGAAGCCTTTGTGCGACAGACTTGTAGTTTAAGCATAGATATGAACTTTAAACATTCATCACCAGTGAGAGCGGAAAATTCCATTCGGAGTATTCCTCTTATATATTAACTCAGAAATCACTTTTTAACGTTAAACTTGCTGTCTAAACTTATTATTTTATAAATGAATACGGATATTTTCGTATTTCAGTATTGAGAGTTGAGCAGGAAAATGATTACCATATACATTGTATCGCTACGTAGATATATTTTGGATGATATGATAAGCTTTATTTTATGCGAAGTTTATATTGCCTAAAATAAATACCTGCGTTAAGAAGAGAAAATTAAATCGTTATTGGTCGAAAACATTATGTTAGTATTTTCGAGTGTTTAAACATCCTAATGGTACATAGCGGGTATGTTCGATATTTCATCAAATATTGTTGATATTTCATTTTTACCTGTTATCTCCGAGCCAAATTTCATTTTTTACAAATTTTTTTGTGTTTAAAGGACGACTGGTTACGACTGGAATTTTATCTCTGACGATATTTATGCATAACTTTTATGAAGCCTTTTATTTGTTCTACTTATTTTTATATTGAGTATTATTATTGTGTCATGATTTGTTTTGCTTTTATCTTCTCACACAAAGTGTGCAATAAGTCAATGAATTCATTTAGCGCCTTCATTTGCATTATATGAACACCTATTTACTTACCTATTCACTTAAATAAAGGCCTTCTTTACGAATTTTGAAATTCATATTCACTGCTTTAAAAATGGTATTTAAAGTCGGCTACAATATTTAGTAATACTGATGATAGGGTTTCAATTATAAATTCCGGGTTTTCGTGAAACTCCTCTGAAAGTTATATGCGACAGCAAAAAACACATATAATTACGTCATTTTATTTTCTGATGTTGTTGAATTTATTTTGTTTTGTTGTCCATCTTTTTTTAAATGTTTAACTGTGCTTTATTGCACCATTTAAAACTAGCTTCACTTCAATATTTTAATGCTTCTTTGCCATGGTTCTTTATGACTATCTCCACATTTAGTGTGCTATTGTCTAATTTGTTGTAAATTTTTTGTAGGCTGAATTACTATTTTGATGGAAAATTTGCTTAACCTCACTGTGGATAGGGTCATATTTAATATATTTATCACTTATGTTTTACGCTTTACTGCTAAAATTTGCTTCGTGCATTGAGTATATTTGCTGTTGTGCCCAACATCGATTATGAAACCAGGATCCAACTGAGAAGTTTTTCTCAAAGCTAAGGAAGGTAAAATTTTCGGTTTTTAAAATTAAAGAAGCTGTAAAGTCATTGTCACACAACTGGTATTATTCGAGATTCGATTATGCAATACGAAGACCTAACCTTTGATTTGCAGTAGTTAAGGTAAAAGATGGTAGACTAGCTGTGCTATTCGTTCGATAGAAAAATGTGATCGATGCTTACTTCAAATACGCAAACTTAGTTTGTATGAATTGGGTATAGGCCATGTTATTCAAGCTAATAGTAATAATGTGAATAAAATTTGTTCGTGGTTTAAAATGTAGCACTACCATTGCGTTTAGGAAAATACCTTATTTTATAGGAGATCGTGATCTTTGTTTGCTGGTGATTTATTTCTATAAACCAATTATAACTTTTGATAGTTGTTACTTACACGACACTCTAACTTTAAGTGAAGTTAAAAATTATTAATAGTAGTTTAATATGTATTTCAGAGTACTTTTGCAGGCTGATTTCAAGGTTCTAGCCATTTTGTGCACTAATTTAAGAGAAAGAAGATTAAGTATTTAAAAAAGATGAGAAAAATAACTTTCTCTACATTATTTTGATTTTTCGCTGTCAAATATCCTGGCCTGCATTTCTCTGTTGTCCAATTTTCCTTCGAAGAAAAATTATTTTTTAAAGAAGAGAAATTTTCTTATTAATATGTACCAAGATAACGCGATAAATAGGCCTATTTGGAAATCTAAAATACTGTTAATTGTAATGCATTCTATCATCTACCTTACATATAAACAAAATAATAATAATAATAATAATAATAAAGAGTAATTATAATACTGTTGATTCCGTTCGACTTCTGCCAAAATGTTCCCATGTGGTACGTATATACGTTTATGAGTAATTAATCTTAAAAGTTAGTTTAAATAAATCGCCTTGGTATGAATTTCGTTTCAAACGAGAAATGTAGATGAAAGAATTAAATGAAATTATTGTTTGTATCTCATTTTAAGACATATTTTAGAATGCCTACGAAAAGTTTGATCGGTAGACTTCTGTTTAGTAGTTTCAAATATTTCTGCCTTAAATTAATGAATATTTGTTAAATCGCCTGACTTATTTGCAGGTTTGTTTTAAAATACTGAATAAAGAAAATTATATATTAATCACGAAGATTGCTTTCGAAAAATGGCCTCTTTAATTGTGCTATATTTTGATGAAATTTGTATTACATAATAATGTTTCAAATTTACCATATATATATATATATATATATATAAATATAATTTGGTAGTAAGATAGAATCTGCAAAATAAAAGGAAAGCTCTTCTTTTCGTAGAAAAATGATGCTTGGTATTATACTTCGTGTGAAAGATGTCTTGTGTTAACTGAAGTTATTTTGCCTTAAAAAGTAATAGAAGTTAAACGTGCTTCCACAGAATTTTGTATGACATACTGCTTTATCAACTTCTCCCATATACTTCAGATAAGTAAGTTAATAACCTGTTATAACTTAACTAAGGAAGTTTAAGAATAATAACACCAAATAAAGAAGTTTCACGTTCATCACTGTAAAGAATCATACAAATTTAAAAGTATATAATCTCTAATAAGTAAATAATTGATTCGGAAAACAGGAATTCGGAATCGTGGAATAAAATAATGGTGGAATTGCAACTTACTTCATTGACAATAGTTGGATAAAATGAACCAGAATTAAAAAGTACTTATAATGAAAGTTGAATAAAATTATTTTATATGCAAATATTGGTATAGTATTCTATAATTGAATTTTTGATAAGCATAAGTAAGATAATTTAAACTGCCTTAATTCGAAAGAATTTAGACGGCTGAAGAATTTACTTATATATAAAGATAATAACATGAAACTGTTGTGAATACTATTTAAAATAAGCCAGCATCTAAATTTTTTTCCATTAATCTATTAATATTTCTTTATAAATTTCTGTCGATCACGCTTTTGACTATTACAAATAATTTTATGAGAAAGGCATCGAATCACTGAAAGTCTATTTGGTTAACTGGGTCAATTCGTGAATAATTGATAACCAAAATGCATCTTTAGTTATGAATGTCATGGAGTCTTATTTGATTAATTGAGTCAAACCCAGTCTTATTTTTAGGTTTTTATTATTTTTTCTATCATTCATATTAGTGTTTTTATTTAAGTAAGTGTTCACTTTGTAGTGGATGTTGGTATGTGGATGTGTGTTGTTTGGAGGGATTGTCACTTTATAACTAAGGGATGTGTGAAATCTGGTAAAAGGTTTTTCGGTGGATTTTATTTTCACAAACCTATTACCTATCTGACTTTCGCATGTACGAATATCTTTCCATCGTATGCAACTTATTTTGTCACATTCCAAATAAATTATGCCATACATCCACGTAAAAACGCAACTTTTGTAAATTTTAGTATTAATTTCTTTCCTTGTTTTGTGGTTTGAGATGTTGTTATTGGTAGTGTTAATGCTATTTGTATAGCTGTGTCTACTTCAGTTTTTACTAGGCGTTTTTAATCGTTGTTACTGGTCAAGAAGATGGTCATGTTTGGCTGGATACGAGAAACTATTTCTGGTTTTAGTGATTTGTGGCCACTTGACTTCAGAATAACGTTTGTCGTACTTTTAGATTTTATGGCCAGGTTCTTGCTGCTTGACGAAAAGTGTCTAACGGTTAAATATTAATTCTTCTAACTTTACTTAATTGTAGAATTCTGCAATTTTCTAAATTGGCAGTGTGTCCTTTTTTAAAAATATGCTCCGAAATTAATTATTATCCTGACGGGACTAAACTTTATTAATTCAATTTCTGTGATAAATGTTGATGGATTCTAAATAATGAGTTGTTATTTGCAAGTTCAATGCAAAACAACAACTTATATTTAGCTACTAATGTGATGTTAACCTGTCAATTAGTAAAATTTAAACCTTTGTATAGAATACATTCATTTTGGAATCCTTTGTAACAAGAATTTTGCGTGGTTTGATGTGGTCATATATTAATTGCACTGGATTGTTATATATATATATATATATATATATATATATTCCACCTCGTTGAGTGCTATTAAATTACGTCCATTAGCAGCTGGTTATCATATTAATGACTATTTTTAATTAAAAATTGCTTTTGCTATCTTCTGCAATGTTTAGTTTACACTGACATTATGAATATAAGCTATGGATTTATTAAACATATTTTATAAAGTGTCATTGATATTTGTTATTCGTTTTCTATTATATAATTTCAAATAAGCAGCGAGCGAAATAGATTGGTAAAAATCGATATGTCAAATTTTTCAAGAGCTTACTAGACATCCGTCCAGATAAATTGCACTGTATATATTTGTTGCTATTGTAGCAATAGTCACCTTTGAGATTAAGCACACACCAAGGGTCTTTTATAGGGCTGGCATGAATTCAACAGAAAGTCCTCGCAGAAGTGCCCGTATTATAATGAAGCAGTCAGCACAATTATGGAAGCAGACTTCGAGCCGCAGAAGTGAACAGAAAAAGAAATATTTGTAAATTTTTTTTTACTGATTCGATGCTCTTTATACGAGATAAATCCAATATACAAGTGATTAAAAATAAAACTTCTGTGAAGATTACAAATGGCTCCTAACGGGTTGGAAGCTTGGATTTGAGGATTGACTGCACCAATTGAAAACTTGAAAATGAGTTATTGTAAAAACGAAGCGGCATTTCTTAATGCATCGTTTTCAATAACATTAATAGCTTAAGTCATCGCGTTAAATAGTACAAAAATTGTGTAATATCCAAACGGTTTGATGTAATGCGCTGCTTATTCATAAAATGGCTTGATGCTTATACTACAAGACGCACTAAGATAGAAATTTTAGTTTTGAGTCATTAGTTCGCATAGGGCTCCTGACAGTATGTTGGCCATGACTAATTATTTGTCAACTTTTTATGAAAAATGTAAACTGTCTTGTGCTGTAAACATATCTCTCGCTAAAATTTATGCTCTAAATGTCTCTTAGCTAGTTCCCAGCTAAGATTGAAAGAATAGAACAGAACAATGTGTGGGTGGTAAGCAACGGCTGAAAATGTAAGGTGAAAATTAAGACCTGTTTAGACATTCAGAAATCACCAAAATTTAAGCGGAAAGTTTTAATATTAAGAAAAATGAATGAGATGAGAATGGGATATGTCCACCTTAGTAATTTTGTAGTGAGTGGATGCAAACGATTTAGACTTTAGACATAGGAAAAATAGTCACAGTCTATCATCGTGGAATGCTAAATTTACCTTGAGGTTGTTGACCACTCGAATTGAGAGCCTTAATTTTTCTTAAATATAATATAAAATGGTTAGGCAATACTTTTTACTTGGGGGTAAATTGAGAAACGAAACTGTTTAAAATCTATGATGTAAAAGTCTCCTATTAGTCATAAATATGACGTTTAAGCCCTCATCCTTCATTAGGAATTCAATAGTCATGGAAAAATTACGGTTAAGTGAATTAAAATTCATGTTTTGCACCTGGCTAGTCCGATTGTTCCAGAGAGGTGTAATATTAGTTAATTTTATTAATTATCATTCTTCATGCGATTATAATTTTAAATGCATAACAATTTTGCACGCGATTTTACATTCACGTGTAATATTTGTGACACTGATATTTAAAAAAATATATATGAGTTAGATTTTAAACATCATAAATTAATTTTCCTTCGTGTAGAAACGACGATTCAGGTAGATTGACGCGGTCAGTACCTGTAGCAAACTTCGGTTTTCGTATGTTGCATGCTTTAATTGAAAACGGAGCACTTGTTTATTTCAATTTAACAAGCGTTTTCCTACATTAATGCTTAATTAATGTGTTTGGGACTCTAAAATTGAACCATGTGTTGCAAAATTTTCCCGTTAAATGTAGATCAACTTGAACTAAATCAGTAATACACTTCGAAAAATGATGGTCGCAAAAGATAACTTAGTATTCTTGTCATCCATATTAGTTGGGTCGTTTATGCGGACTGAATTACCCCTAACTCCACGTTTAAGTTTCTCATCTATGCTGATTGAGTCTTTTTGTCTAGGTAAACCTGGAGCAAATTTTATGACCATTGTTGCGTAGCTCAGATTCTATTGCAAATGCGGACCAGAAAATCCTCTGCCTAGCACTAAAGTCACATGGAATCAGATTTTCCCGTTAAGTTTACAAATGGAACAAAGTAAACACATTGGTATGAAACAGTTTTTAATAAAGTATTATAAGTGTTAGAACTGTTGATTCACCAATGAATATATTTGGGTGAAAACCTCGGTGTGTACCAAACCCATAGGGCTGATAGTTGCATTTTCACTGTAATGTTTATGAATTTTAAATGAAAATTAAACAAAACAACACAGTACAGTAATGCGACTGCTAGAAATAGTAAAAACATTCATAGCATTATTTTGCTTAAAATATAAGAAATAGGAAATGGTATGCATTCGTAACAAAATACAAATTATATACATAACTAATGCACAGCCGTTCATACATTTATGTCTATTGCTACACTTTAGCTTATTAAAATGTTTATTTGGTGAATATTGTCGGTTGAATATACGGCCAAACTTTCCAACATTTTTGTTAACAATAAGGGTGCATATGACTGGCTTTGATCATCTAATAAAAATTGATGTATTTAACGTATCAGCCAACTGAACATTATCAAGGGTGTGCTCAGTTGAGGTTCTAAAATTGTTGACAATTACCAGTTCAACTCACATTGCGACTCTTTTATTTCTTACATTGGCATAACTTATTATTAAATTATTCTGATAAATAACTTTTGCATTTCAAGCACGAATCATAAACTAGTGATAAATATCATCAATAAGAGGAACTTTGGAATTTCCATGCGTTCAAACGTTCCATTCATGTATTGGTTCATCCTGGAGCTTTAAGTCTAATATAAGTGAATCGTGTGCATGTTACACAATACAGTACGATCTAACATCTATTTGCTAACATCTATTCACCTTTTTTCAATTTTGAATTTTTATCATAGGCTTTGTATGCTTGAAGTTGGCCAAAAAATAAGTGGACACATGCATTTTGTGAAATCTTTCATTTATTGATACCTATGCAACGGGTTTATTTTTTCAATTTCCAACTGGTTAGTAAAAAATAGAACGAGATATTTCAGAGTTTCCAAAGAACCGTTGCCTTTTCATAAACAATTTTCCAGCAAATGCAGTACTGTCTCTTAACAAATAGGAGTTTAATTTTTTTATGTTAGGTATAGCTTACCTAGACACAATTCATTTTAAATCGTACCTAACAACATGCTAAAGTCGGCGTAAACAAATGGTATCATCTCAAATAAATGTGTCTTTTGTGTCAATGGGAAACGCATCAGTTTGAGCCAGTACTAGGCGCTATACCCACTATATATTTAGTCAATAACTATTGTTTTTTTAACTTCGCAATCTCTTAATAGTATGACTATTAAATCAGTAGTAGTAACAACTTTATATGATGTCTCTAGCAAAGCAAATTTAAAGCCATCTCACTAAATGTAAAATATACTGAGCCTACAGAGTGTTCCAACACTAAGTTTTTAGAAAGTAGGCTAAAATTCATCAATCGATCGACATCAATTATAAAATTTCGTGCTAATCATTACATCATTCAGTGCCAAATTTAAGTTGTATATTATATGTGATGGGGAACTAACATATAAACATATATACACATATACTTAAAGTATTTTCTAACTAGTAAAATATTAGTTCACGTCTAATCAGATGGATATATCAATGTCAACGTGCGTAAATGATATTATCTCTGGTACATTTACGTGTGTTTTCTACTGGTGATTCATCAAAGAAAGCCTCTACTAGGCATAAAATCGAAAACATATTAGATAAAATGACGTACAACAATTTCAAATCAGATCATTCACAGCTCCATGCTTTCGAAGATAAACTAATTTTACCTAAAACAGAGTAAAGTAGCTGTATAACTTTTATTTCCATAGTTTGCATGCATTTGTTATCTGAATTTAAAAAAAATAAAGCGTATATTGACGGTGTAACAATAACCACCTTAGATGCCGAGAACGCTCCGACTGTCCTATCTAGGGCTAAAGTGAATACAACATAATGTCATCGCAAAAGTGCTCGAATTAAGATGAAGCAGTCATCACAATGCTGTAAGCAGCCTTCGAGCCGCAGAAGTGAATATAAATAATAAATATTTTTGACTTGTTTTACTAAATGAACACGCTTCAAACGAGTAAACTCCTTTAAATAATTGATTAAAAATTAAATTAAGTGTGTTGAGTTGAATAAAATTACTTCTGACCTATTGGAGGACTTATATAGAGTATTGTCTGCATAAATGAACATTTTGACTGTGGAATTATAAATATTTAAGTCTCGGCTGGACGACACACTTTTAAAAAATTCTGAGGGAATCCGCTTAAACGACCCAACCAATAAAGGTGAAGTCAACAGACGAATGTATTTATCATAGAGCAGATTTACACAATACAGTTTAAAACAGCTGTTTCATTTTCTCTAAAACCAAACTCAATTGCAATATCTGATATACTATACAGACAATTTTAAAAATCAAGAGGGATAACTTGGAAATAGATGCGTGCATTATGCAACAACAATTATAAATTGTGAAACGCATTTTCTTAGACTCGCATTTAAGCGCAAATAAACACATGCATAAAATATTCACCAGTTTACATTCAAATCACGTAGGAACTTGATTTAGACACCAGTTCCATTAATTAAATACATTCTTCTGTATAAGCTAAGCACTTTATAATTTTCATCAAGATTGCAAACATTATTTAAATGTGTAGAACACTTTTTCGTTTTTTTGTTTTAAAAAGCACTTGAACACCCACCAAACTTAAAGTTCACGTATTATTTTTCTGATGCTTGCATGTCCTATTTCATGGAGTTTATCCTTTAAATTTATATTAAGCAGATGTTTTGCTGTATGAGCATACACCAGTCCTTTATTAGTCATCTAAATTGTTACTACATTTGTAATTCTTCCAGTAAATTTTTCGCATGTTGCGTTCATTTTAAAAGGTATAGTGACATATATTGTCTATTTTTTGTTTTGTACGGCTTCATGACTTTTTCAGTTAACTATACTACATGTTTCCTTTAACAAATATTTCGGGATACCCGTTTCGAATAAAGTCGCTTTTTACACTTATAGTTATTTGCCTTCCCATTCTACAGAACAAGTTTTTTTTATTCTGTATGATAAATTGAGCATAAAATTTCTCTTTTGGGAATTGTTGACAGCGCTGTTTTAACGGACGTTCTGCGCGGTCCGTGTTTGCTATCAACATGTTTCTTCGGTTTGATTATCATCTTCCTGTCCCATAAAATGAAATTGCAACAGATTGAGTATTGAATTCTATAAGCATACAAACTGTTTCTACATCTTTATTATGTGATTTTAAGATGTTATCAGCTATTTCAGATATTTCGAAAATATTTCCGAAAAAGCTGTTGGATTTTTTATTGATTTTTAATAACCTGCCCACCGCCATTCCACAAAAGTGCATGAAACACTGTCAATTGAAAGTAAATTGAACAGTTTTAGACCACATATTGATAATTTTCTCGATGTGTTATAGGTATAAGAGGTGAGAGCCGCAGATCTAATTTACTTTCCATATATATTCATTGCGTTTTAATTCTCGCTAATCAGTTTTCTATCGTTAACTTACGATAAACATGGAAGCTCGAAACGCTATAGTGCGTGTGACTGACGGTATTTTTTCTATGTAGTTCGAGACTGTTAAAATACAAACTGAGATTGGTGTCTACTTAAAGCTCACAAAATTTATTTAGAGAATTTTTACCACTGAACATGCAATCAATCATTGTTTAATTGTAAAAGTATCTCAAATTTTAATTATATTGGACAATGGCGTGATATTGGAGGTGGAAACACGCAGTCAAAATATGTATGAACACAATTCTCCACTTTACTGGAAGCAAATGAAAATGCTTAAAATACTGTTTAACGTTTTTCAAGCTTTAATTAATCTTTTAATAATAGACGCCTGTTGCACTAAACATTAGTAACCAAATTTTGCATGGAATATTTCATGGTTTTAGATAAAAAAATTGACATCCTCTACGGATTGCAGTTCGGTTGCTACAACTGTGGAGCTTATTATTTTTCTTTAATTTAACCACAATGATTTTTTTGTTGAGTCAATAGAGTTATAATAATTATAATAATACAAATACTATAGTAAAATATAACCAATATACAGAAATAAAGAAATTCTATGGATAAGAAATATTTTGTTAAATGTATAATTTTACAAATTATATAATATTAATCTCCTATACAAAAAATACTTGACAAACTTAATCTTATTTTATTTCTGATTTGGAATACAAATTGTATGATGCCAATGAAAAATTTTCGATTTTTGTGTGGAAATAATTATTATTTCTTAAGTGCAAAATAATAATTCTTGCAAATGTAAGGAAGTCATATCATCTGAATAAGACCAGTTCGTTCACTAAAACACAGTAAAATTCATCTTCATTACGAACTTCTACAAAAAATTCTATTGCGTTAGAAAAAGCGTGAAATTGAACATTATCGAAATATTTCAGTAAAAAATGATGATTGTTCTCAATTTAAGTAATTAAGTTGGACAATTAGAAAACTCAAATGCAGATTGTTTTTGCGAACCTGGATTAATTGAAATTACCTGATCTGCATTTTGACTAACGCAGCTTTTATTGTTCCAGTAGTTCTATTTTTTTCGAAATATTTCGGCTAAACTTATCGAAAGCCTTCATCAGTCACAACATACCTCACAAGTTGAACAAACGAAACTTATTAAGCAAACGCGTTATTTCCTCTAGCCATAATATTTATACTTCAGACTGCCCTTTCATTAGATATTCGCGTGCCACATGTTTGTGTGCATTTCCATAACTGTTATTTTCATTTATCTAATTGAGACTAGAGTGGCTGAATAATAATTTATCAACTGCATGCGTTAACAGTTCGTTTTATAAACTCAATGTAAAATCACATAACTGAGATTGCTCTCACAATTTCTGGTGGGAGAGACCAATAATTCAGAAATACTCGTCATAAAAAGACCGAAAGACCAATGCACATATTAAATTTCAATTCAAACCACTAGGGTTGCACTCAAGATAGACTAGTTTATAACAGTTATCGGCGTACCATTAAATAGGCACACATCACGCATGTGCATGTGTATGTGTATGCATAACGAAAAAGATTCCGTTAAATATAATTGATACACATGTACGTACATATAAATGAAACTGCAGTCAATAGACATTAATTTACCCTTTTCCCGCGTCAGACAAATTATTACTTCTAAATATTGAACTATAAGAATAATCTCAAAAAGTAGGGTGGGGGTGCAAAACACAAAATAAGGGTTCAAATCACTAAGAGTTTTAAAAACAAACGAGAAGTTAAAGATGAAATTTAGAAATACTATATTCTTAATAATTGATTATTCAATAATTGAATAATAAGCACACTAATTAGACAATCTTAATCCGATTTTCTTAATCTTTTGTTAAACTTGTGAGGTATATTGCAACTGATGAAGGCTATCGATAAGTTTGGAAAAAGAAAACGACTGGAACAATAAAAGCTGCGTTAGTCACAACGCAGATCAGGTAATTAGAAAACTCGTTCTGCAATTTATAATAAATTCTACGATTTTCATTAATGGCAATTTTTCTTGGTATCTGCATTATAATTTACCGATTAAAGCAATTTTTGAATTTGATTGAAGGTAGTTAAACTGTTGATTTTTATAAAATCATGAGAACGATGGACTTATTCATAAAAATCATAACGGATGCATATTAAAATGTCAAAATAATCCGTATTAGTCTTCACTGAACTATTACTATATATTTTTTACTTATTGCCCCTACGTATTCCTTTCTTATTTATTTTCTTACTTACTTTTACTTTACTGCGGCTGACTCCTTTTGGAGGATAAGCCGGCTCCACATTTCATGGAGTTTCTTGGAAATTTGGTACAAGTGGTGTACCCTCACCACTCGGCTTTTTGATCGAGGACGCACCTCTAGCCTTTGCACATCCAAGCGCAGTCTGCAAGGCAGCAGTAATTGCATGGTTGCCGGTGGCTGTTGAGAGCTCATTCGCCATTCGGAAGTACGGGGTACTGTCCAGGAGTCCATGTAATCCTGTGGCTGTTGAACCCTTTTGTGGCGGGGAACACACGCCGTCTTGGTGCTGTCGTCGGGCTCATGTGGTATTTATAGGAGATCCGATTGCCGGTCGGAAATCCAGCACGCCCTGGTGACACCACCGCCAGTGTTCACCAAAGAAACGATATAAATAATAAAACGCAAAACAAAAATACTTTGAAACGGGAAGAGAGTCTCAAATAGAGGAAAGACAAAGCATTTTCATTCGCATCTCCAGTTCAGGCTCACTGCTAAACCATTAACTTCCTGCTCGGATAAAACATACTGCAGTTTGTTTATCTACAGAACTTCATATATTGCTACTTCATTTCTATTTCTTAAGCTGGTGAGCATATTAAAGGTCACATTTGAAGGAAATTCGTATGAGGTTTCGATAATATGTTACACATTTGCGGAAACGTATTCACCATTTTATTTGACAAAAGCGTTGAAATTACAATTTGCCTTCTTTAAATGAAGTTTGCAGCTTGAAGTAAACACCAATCCCATTGTATTTTACTAGTCGACGAACAACATAACAAAACTACCGCTAGCCGAAACGCACTGACGCGTTTCGACCTTCCATGATCATCATCAGAGTACGATGACAAACTGACTATCGAGGACCAAATCGCATTGAATATATATGGAAATAAAAATTTAGATATGCGGCTCTCACCTCTAGCAGTCTTGCATATATTAAACTTGACTGGAAATGTCGGCTGCACAATTTCTATGCAGTCACGAACATTAACTGTTTGCAGCTTTCGCCACATATACACATATAAGCAATACAATAAAACAATAGTTGATTGCGCGGGTGGTGATAACAATTCTTTAAATCAAGTTTGCGAGCTTGAAGTAAACACAAATCCCATTGTTTTTAACCAGTCGTCGAACAACATAACAAAACTACCGCCAGCCGCAACGCACTGACGCGTTTCGACCTTCCATGATCATCATCAGAGTACGACGGCAAACTGACTAGCGAGGATCAATTTTTCTTTACAGTAGTCATTAACCGTCTGGTCGATCGGCCTACGTATAGCGATGAAAAATTTGCGCATGATTAATAATAAAATCTGTTTGTGGTCAAAATTAACGGCTGATTCTCTTTAATTTCTGATAAAGGACTGTTTGTTAACGTAAATATCAAGCTCAGTTTATCTGGTTTAAATGTGCGACTGATTTGGTCTGCAGATTGTATGTATGCCTTCATTTATTAATCTATGAGTTCACGTTCCTTTAACGTAAAAATTATTTAGTTAAATAAATATTTAAAACCCATTTAATTTGTAATTCCTTATACCATTACGAAAAATGCCCCCATTCTAGCTTACGCACGCAGAATCATGCAATTTTTGTCTCTGTCTCTCATTTTCTGGATACTTACATTTAATATTCTCTCTCGTTAGTAAATTTTCGTTATTTTTTCCATGTTTATCTCCAAACGATAAACCGATAAGCACTAGAATTCTGATCGATTATATAAAGTCACCGCGCTGGTAGTTTCGCCAGTTAAACATCATTTAATTTAAGCTTTCCTCGCGACGCAATGTGTGGAACAAATGCAGTGAATTGCAAAATCCTCGGTTTATGCAATATAACATCTAGATTCATATATATTTGGTCTCAGCAACCGAGAATAAATAGCTATTATATTTTCAATTAAAAGTTGTCATAGTTATCGATCGAGAGTAGAGTGCATTGACTTGCGAAAGTTTCAGATGTTGACCTTCTAAAATATTAGCCTCATCTCTCTCTCTATCTCTCCAACATTTGTTAGTCATTATAAATGGAATTATGAATATAAAACTGTAATAATTAACTTTTATATGAAGGCCTAATAAAGGTAAAATATGCATGGACTACAATAAGATATGAATTGAATACAAAGTGCCGATTCCTTTGCGTTTTTGATACACCGCTCTTAACCAAATTATTCGTGCCTTGCCACTACAGAACGAATGTCTCCCCTTATTAACAAAATATCGTCTAAAAATTAACAGTAGTTTCTTTTTAAATGTCATGCACAACCTTGAAGATATTATATATATATATATATATATATATATATATATATATATATATATATATGTATATATATATATATATATATATATATATATAAATTTCCATTGATTCCGAATATTACACAGTAAATTTCTAATTAATAAAAGATTGTAAAATGAAGTTTAATATTCTCGAAATAAATGGTCATTATCTACTTTGTTATTCTGTTTTATCTTCCTAATTATATATATATATATATATATATATATATATACATATATATGTGTTTGAGTTTTTGTTTTCTATTTTTTCTGTGTGTTTTCTGTGAAATGCATCATTATTTGCCAATAACGGCACAACTGATCCTCTTCAACAATTTAATATTCTATCTTTTAAGATTATAAGCTTTACTGAAAATATATATGTAATTGTGATCCTGCCACTAAAATTTAATTCATTAAAACTGCCTCAGGTGTCAGTTTTACATTCATAATTCCGGGTTGACAAATTTTAACTCCATAATCGAAACGCGCATTCTGTGAATGCAGAACAAAAATAATGGGATATGAAATTCATCTGCATATGAAAACATGTTTAAATTTTCTCAATCAAGTGTAGAGTAGCAACTATCTCACACAACCAATAACAGGATGTCAAATAACTCGAAAAATATCATAAACAGACACATTCATATCTATAAATAACTTTGGAATACTTTGGGACAGGGTGGTTCAGCGATTATAATTAAAATCTCAGAAGTAGTCATGCCTATATTTGAGCCCAGTTCCCAGAAAATTTTGGTTAGTATAAAACTGGTCTACTGGATGAATTACCTTTTCTATATTATATAATACTTAGTTTATACTGACAAATATATATATATATATATATATATATATATAATGGGATTGGTCATTATAATAAAAGATCGAAACTATTTATTTAATAAAAAGTTCATTCATTTTTATATAAAACTAATGATACTCAACGTGAGATTATAGTTTTTGGCAGTTGAGTTTAATTTAAATATTTTAACACGATCTAACTAATAATTTTTAAAAATAAATTCAAATTAACATAATCAATGAGCTTGCTTTCATTTTTTATAAAATAATTAACGGTTTCAATGATTTAAATTGAGATACACGCATGGGTGCAAATATACGGTATGCCCAAGTTAAACGGTGTATTTAATTTTTCATATATCCCTTAAAAAAATTTTTCTTTGCGAAGTGCTGTCATCGTTCAAGTTTATTTCACAATTAACGATTGCGGGACATTTGGATGCATACGTAGGTCAAGATCATTTATAGACCAGCAATTTATAGACCGTTTCAGAGTAACGGAACCTGTGAGAACACATCAATTAACGAAAAAACATGTTGTATACCTGGAAATGTAAAGAAATCAAGATATTACCGACCTACGAGTGCTATCAATTGTCCCGCAATCGTCAATTGTGAAATGAACTTAAACTGTATATTCGTACCGGGTTTAGTTCAGCCAATTTTATGCATTTATAATTTGAATTGAGAAATAAGTCATATTTGTAAGTATAAATTTATTATAAACCAAGTGTACGCAAAACAGTTAAAAAAGCCCATTTCCTTTTCGTCATAGCTAATCTCATCGACAATATCTGTTAAAAACCATTGTCCATTTTTTGAAAGTACAGGAGATTAATTTGAATTAAGCACGAACATTGTAAAATTACAAACAGGAAACGGGAAGCACAAATGCTGAGGCACGCAAACATAAAATGTGGAAACGAGCAATTTGCTATCAATAAGACCAACTATATCAATTATCAAAACTCAGCAATACATACTGGCGGCAGAACTAAATGCACTCCTACAGCCAATACAAAATGAAATGTCAAAGAATTGTTTTCGCAACGATTTCGATCTCTTAAATAAAGGAAAATCGTAGAATGTCAAGAATAATAGAACAATATCATTCGACGTCAAAAATCTTTGTTCAATCATCCTTGTTAACAAAACAATAAATTTCCTCTGTAGGTAAAACAATAATAACCACCTCTCATTCCTCAGTACGTTGGATTGACGGTAGTTTAGCTTTCTTTTGCGAATAGTTAGATACAACGGAATTTTTGTTTATATCATGCTCGCGTACCTGAAATAAAGCATTATTCCCTATTTATTTTCAAAATTTACTACATGAACTACCAGATTTGCAGTGACATTGAGTTCCTGCGAAATAAGACCCTTTTTTAGTGGGCTGTAAAGATCTGCTGCATAATACAATTATATCACAATAACAAATTTATTGTCCTATTTAAATGAGTATTACACGAAAAGGTAAGAATGAAAAGGTAATAATTTATCCCTCAAGCCAAACGTGAATATTATCAAATATACAAAATTAAAGAAATTCCAACACGAAATTTGTACTTTCACTAATAGATAATGTAAATGAATAATGCCTGTTAGAAATAAAATGTTAGCTTTGAAACTGTTAATTAAAAATTAATCGGTTTAATCCATCTCGTTATATATGGTCAAAGAAAATGTATAATCGATTCCTATAGGCACATAAACACCTACACCTATAGTCGTTTTCTAACTCTGGTTATTCTACTGCTGCTACAGATTTAATTATCTAAATATGACCGTAATGTCTCAAATTAACGTGCAAATTAATTTGAGTATAGGCTGACATTTGAGTGATTTATGCTCTACAATATCGATTTTCTGTCGTCAAATTAATTGAGATTAACTCTCCTTTTGCAATTTAAAATGCTGTTGCATTTCTGTGTCCAGATTTATAAATTTTGTCAGCTGTCAAATTTCCATCGCTTGTAGTTATTTGCTAGAATTGAAAATTTTTCAACGTCGCTGCTGTTCAGTAGTGAAATTTCTCTTTTCAAATTTCTATTCTGTTCTACGCAGATTTAATGGTTGAATAAAATTATTCACCTTAATTTCACTGAAGAAAATATCAACATAAACAAAAGGAAAATTGAAGAAATAATTGCGTATATAGCCTTAATTTAGTTAATTAAATTAAACCACTTAATTGTGGAGCCATTTAGAAAATGAAAAGTACGTTCTTTCTTCTAATTTTTTCTCGATATGTGCATTGCCGTTTGATATTTGCTAGTCAGTTTTCCGACGTTCTCTGATAATGACTATTGAAAGACGAAACGAGTCAGTGTGTGTGTGTTTGCAATGGAAGGTTTGCCCGTTAAGCAACTGGCTAGAAGCCATGGGATTGGTGCCTTGTTAAAGCTCGCAAACTTAGCTTTAAAAATGCTTTTCTTCTTGTCAATTTTTTATTTTCTTCTTTTCTTGGGGGTTAATTTAATAAGGGGTCTTTTCAAATTCGATGAAAAATAATTTTGCATTTTGGTTAAGGTAAATTTGCGTTTTTTCTGAAGTAAACGCATTGATCTTGATACATATATGTCAACATAGGCGGTGTTCTGGAGCGCTTTCTCATTTAATTAATTACAAAAATTTGAGCTGACCGCACGAGCAGCAGAAAAAGAATATTTATGCGTTTTCTTGGAGTTTCCAGCGTCGATGAAATTATTTTATTAAATACAAGAATTCCTGATGACAGAAAATAATAAATTGTATACTGCCTTCTGATTTAATAGGAATAAACTTTACCCTGCCATTCAAAATAAATAAGCATATTTGAAGTAAGTTTTGCGAGTTTTTAGTTAGAACCATTTCATTATTTTATTTAATGCAAAACGTAGCAAACGTTTCTTAGGTCACACAACGACATATCTTGGCCCTCTTTGGTCATCATTAGCTTATGACGAAAAACTGATTTACGGAATTCAATCCACTATGTATAATAACATATATACATTCTTCATTGCGATTTACTATTATGCCTGCTATTATATATAAGGAATTGCGTACTTATTAACAAATTAGACAAATAGAAACAGAAGAATACGCGGAATTCAGCTAGATAAAAATATATAATCTGGCGTACACCTGCGTTTCTTGCATACTGTTGGCCCATCAGAAGAAGCTGTTACTACACTCCAAACCCATATATGTATATATATATATAAGAATTAGAGATTTCACCGCCTAAAAAGGTTACAGATCATGACCAAATATATAGAGTTTGCGGGCGCATTGCCGCCTTCTAGAGTTGAGACACGAGGAAGCACGAAACGCATGTGTTCATTGTGACCGTGGCATATTTTTGTGGTCCTTTTTGAACCAATTTGTTAATAGATAAGAAATATAAATTCATATTTGTTTATATATATATTGTTTTCCAATGCAGACTTGCAACACCCCTGGTTATTTCAAATTTATTGGGCATGTATGTAATGTCGGTTGCACCTTACGCTCAACTTTTTCTATATTATCTGATTTAACTTACGGACGCCAGAATTGTGTTACGTCAATCAAGACATACTCCGATATTTGAATATAGACTGATCTATAAATTTTTCGTTCGGAAAAACATTATATTGCAAATAAAGGAAAAAGAATAAAAGTTTGTCAGTATAGACAATTTAAAGTTTTTATTTGTATTACTACGTAAATTTTTAGGGAAAATTAATTATTTATCGGCGTGGAACCTACAGATTGTTTTGCAAAGAGTAACGTAATTGCAGTTTCCATTAGATTTCGGTAAATTTTCGTTTTAGATTTCAGCTCTAAGTGCTGAATGCATAATTTTTCTGGTCATAGTGAACAAATATTTCTTTGTTGTGTTAATTTAACGAGAAAATTTCAATTCTCCAAAATTGTTTTACGATATATGACATATTCGAATGCAGAAAACACCGTTCAAGAAAAGCAAATTCTGAGGAAAGCATGAATAGCCAAGCAAATTGGAGATTAGAACGCTTAGTCTCAGCAGACATGATATAACTAACTCCCATCCAAAATCTGGAAAAGAAGCGAGGTAATGACTGCCTACGTATTATATGAAAATTAGATAATTGCCTGACAACGCCTTTTGAATGAATATAACCATCGTTCACAGGTCTTACAATCGTTACATTAAGAAATATTCATTTACTTGATTAAAGTTTTGTCTTAACCGACGAAATTGAAATGTTAGCACCAGTAGTCCTTGAATATCTCATAGAAGAATTGGTTTTTAAGCAAATATTTATTTGCGTCCCATGTCAAATCGAGCCAGCTTATTTAATTCAAATACCTTGGCCAGATGAAGTGTTATTTAACAAAATGTTTACTGATAATTGCTCTTATTGTATAACACAAACCGTGTCATGTTCCCAGTTGGTACGATCATTCCATTATTTTGTGATTTTGCATATATTGCACAATATAAACATTCCCCGCGTTTTCTTGGAAAATTGACCACGTGTCTAAGAGTCCAGTAGGTAACGACAAGAACGTATATATATATATATATATATATATATATATATATATATATATATATATATATAGATCAACCAGGTAAAGCTCAATAGGTGGGTCTCACACCATTTGAAAGGTTTCACAAACAAATGGATTTAAAAATTGTTTTGCTTTATTGTTAGAAAACTAAAGAAGTATGAAAGTCTTTCATTTCAAATATTTAAATCACCATCAATACTATTATTATTAATGTTTTTTAAATTTTTGAGTTATATATATATATATATATATATATATATTTGTACAGGCCAGGGAAATTTATCCATTTACCTTAGCACTCTTAGATACAAGTAAGCACTTCTAGCAAAAATAGGTCAATAAGAAGCAATTATTCTCAGATTGAATAACCTATGTTTGGTGTTACTTCAAGCTCGCAAACTTGATTTAAAGAATTGTTACCACCACCCGCACCAAACAATTATTGTTAAATTGTATTGCCTTTATATGTTTGTATCTGTTTCCCCCAAAGGATTGGAACTTAGTAAGTGATTTCATCGGAATTTAAAGCATCACAATATTTGTCTTAGGTAGGCTCTAAAGCGGCCAATGTTATTTTTTTAAAGTATGCTTACTGATGGGTCACCATTATACACTAAACGCAGGTTTACATTGTACGTTGATTTTGGTTAATCTTTCTGGTCCTGCACAAAATACTTGTGAATCATAAATTATGAACCATATTTTTATAAGAAACTTGCTGCTAATATAAATATCGTGTCGAGAATTAATCATTAATCAATTAATAATAATGGCGTTGTATTTTTAATAAATTTATTTCCAATATTATTGCAAAAATTTCTCTATGTACTTTTGTCATCAATTTAAACCCACCTGCTTAACCATGTGTTAAATCAATAATTGTTGTTGACTATTGCAACATTGCATGTAGGTTAAATGTCTGAATGCCGAATGAAGCCTCATTAAATTTCCTCTGCACCAAGAGTTTTATTGTAGTTTTACTGTCCTTTACACTAATAAAATTAACTGTATCCTGGCAAAGGACATGTTCTTTATTGGGTCGATTAGCTTGTTGAAAAACTTACCCGGTTTTAAAATACTAGAGGTGTACAAAATTAATAAATCTTTTATTTTGTGCAGTTTTCGTTGATCAATAATCGTGTTAGTCAGAAAAAATAGAATTTAATATGTTCTCTGACCTCGAAGTATCTGAGTTAAGAAGATAAAATAGTCATGCACATCCATCACTGGAGACTGGGTCTTACTTTAGGTGTGATGGTTTGCGTGCATTTATGACACATTGAGTTTAATTGAGGTTACTACAACGCTGTTAGCGTATAGCAAACAAGGAAACCCAATTAGAAGAATTCACACTACCATAGTCTTAACTTCCTATCAGAAAGGGTTGCTATAGGGCTTATTTTCAACTCACGTAACAAAATAGTTATGCGGCAATTCAGCATCAGTATATAATAAGAATACAAATATGTATTAGGTGTTGCACAGCTAGTATCAAATTAGATCAAATAGGACCAGAAGGATAAAACAAATTTAGCATGCTCGGAACGGATAATCGCATGTGCGCATTCGTTTAGAACTTACTAGCAACTAGTCAGTAGGACCTGGTATCACGCACTATACCCACTACACACACACACACACACACACATATATATATATATATATATATATATATATATATATATATAAGATACCAACACTATAGATTTTTTTTTAGTACTTGATGCCAACAATATGGTTGCCGAAAATGAACACGATACCAACACTATGGGTGACGATACGGTGCATGGTACCAACAAATTGGATGTCAAGTTATGCCAAAGTTCACCATATTTGAGAATTACAAATACTTCTGAACACCTGTTACTCCAGAATATCCATAGTAATTATTAATCATGACATCATTTTATAAAATATATAATAGTTATATAATGTTTTTTGCAGAGAACTAATGAATATGCAATATTGTATCAGGTGTTGTGCACCTAGTAGCACATTAGTTCAAATATGACCAGTAGGATAAACCCAAGTCAGCATGAACGGGAGGTAATTAGTTATCATGACATCATTTAATAAAATATATAATAGTTATATAATGTTTTTTTGCAGAGAACTAATGAATATGCAATTTTGTATTAGGTGTTGTGCACCTAGTAACAAATTAGTTCAAATATGACCAGAAGGATAAACCAGTCAGCATGAACGGAAGGTATAATCTCATGCGCACATTCGTTTCGTGCTTATTTTGCACATGAGATTTTATCTTCAGTTCATGCTGACATTGTTTTATCCTTATGGTCATATTTGAACAAATTTGTTACTAGGTGCACAATACCTAATTCACAATTGCATTTAAATTAGTTTTCTGCAACAAACAATATCATACTAGTATATTTTTCTTTTTAGTTTAGTAATATATATGCCTATAAATGACAACTTCATTACAACCACGCTGATCATGTTAACAAGTGTATCATGATTAACTGAAAATTATCCTTGCAATAATTATTTTGCACGAGTAGTCCTTTCAAGCAAATCGTCTATTTCGGTGATCGTTAAACATTTATATGTTTGAGGCTACGATTATTATGGTGCTTTTGTATAGATCAATTAAGAGCGTCTGAACTGTTTCAATTTAAATAATGAAATATTGAATGCGCTGGTGATGACAGAAATAGTTTAAATAAAGTCTGCGTACCTCAAATAAACACCTACATCCTTTTTACATGACTCACACACCTGAGATTAGTTTTATTATTTTGAGTTGCGTAAAAATATTTGTATTTATATTTTAGATTTTATCACCAAACCTGACTTCATTAGTTCGTGATTTGAGTTATAATTTGTTGATTTTAAAATAATTAAGCAAAGTCGATTGGTTTTCTGTTCCTATTTTATGTAGCTGATATTTGGTGTATTTGGTTAAAATTTTAATATCTTCGAAATTTTATTTTCGTTGTTTAATAAAATGTAAAATTAAAATTGCGAACAAATTGTTCGACATTGTAGCTTACTTCTGAACGGTTGGCTTTTCTAAACCATGCCTATATATTGAGATACGTAATCAAATTAGTTTAGTATTCAATGTTTTGTTGCCAGAGCACATAAACAGGCGGTTTGGGCAAACTTTCAGTTGAAGCCGGAAAATGAGGATGGGCTGACTGACTTGACCGTAATCGTAGCAATACCATGCCCCATTGTCGACTGTATACGTATGAACGTTTCAACAATAGGTAATTAGATACAGTTGTGGCCATTAACAATCTCCCAAATGTAGATAGGACAGTCCACAGCTATCGGTGATCGAGGCAACGGCCATGTGTCTCGCCACTGAAACTCGACTGCACGTTAGGCTCATATTTAGCGTCACAGTACATCTAAAACACACCCTCAAGCGTACATCATTCACGTTACGTAATCAATATTTATATTTTGACACATAATTCGACAAACGTAGTTAACAAATGGAAAATCAAGCAGCCGTTTTAACTTGCTATTATGTATGTGCGTAGCTACGCCCACAAAAAGTGACAGCAACTAGTTGTAAATTTATCATGCGAAATGCTACAACTTTCGTTAATTGAGTGGGAAAAATCACTCAATATATCATTTTACAAAATAACAGCTTAGTGGAGAAATAATGCCACTACAAATGTAAGCAGTTTAGTGACATATTTTAAATAAAAATTATTATCATTTTCGAAATTGTACCAGCTGTTTTACGCTCTCGTAATTTATTAGTATGAATCGGGAAAATTACCTAGATTCTATCAGAATAAGCTGTGAAATAAAATTTTAAAAAAACGTTCTTTTAATGAAATAGCGTTTTAATTTTAACTATTTCACAGCAGTTTTGATTGTTTTCTTCAGGAATATGTGTAAAAATATAATTGCCTTAATTGTCTTCTTGGTGACTTTGAAGGAAATTGGCTAAATATAAGTCATTACTCTGACTATTAAATTTCTCTCGTTGGTAGTTCATCATACGTCAAGAAACATATATGTAATTTTTATTCGTTTAAAAAAACTATGTATAAATTATATAAACTGTTTCACATACAATTTATGATCAATCAATCAAAGATTGCGAAGTCACAGATAACCGTTATCTAGGACAGGTTTTCAGGCTTAAAAGAAATACAAATCTAATCGCAAAACATAGGAAAAATAGCATCGATCACAGGCAACGACGATTGTTTTGTCATTTGCGACTAGTTGGATACAATGAGATTGATGCTTATCTCAAGTTTGCAAACTTTATTTAAAGTATCAGTTGGGATTTGCGAGTTGTATTATCTTAACAGAAAGGGTTGAAAATTTTCAAAAATACACAGAGCTGTGCAGACAAAACTGTTGTTAACTAGAATAGTACTGAATACGTTCAATGATCAAACAAGAACTTTTATTTAAATGTCGCCAGACATTTTTGAAGCTTCATGAATCCAAAGACTACATATTTTATCTTCCAAATGATGATCGTCTTGGGACAAAGGAAGAATAGTTTTAACATTCAGTAATTAATAAGAATGCTAAATTCATTATCAGTCTCAACGCAAGCTCTGGGCACGAATACAAATTCTATAATCCATTTTACTATCGACATGGCCCATCTAAGAACACGTTTGTTTATATGGAACAGCGAGGATATTCGAATGCCACAATAAACATAATGTTTGATCTCCTATACGCGTGCGTCTCGCCAGTAACCAAAATGTGTAAGCGTACACGAAACGAGTTTTTCTAACCATGCTGATTTTGACATACATTTTGAACATATTAGAATGGAATCATTTCTTATATATATATATATATATATATATATATATATATATATATATATATATATATATATATATATACATATATATATATATATACATCGAAAAATTTTATTTTATTTCTGAGCATACAAGTATATTGATTCAATTATGCGAGCTTGTTTCTTTTAGGCAAGCAGAAAGAAGTCTATTGGATAATACCACATATCATTTTATTTCAAACATTAGGAATCAGACGAGAGAAATAAGAGCAGAAGCAACACTGGAGAATCTATTTGAAGATGTTTAATCAGGAATTTCACATGATTAATCTCGCTCCCATCATCCAACTTAAAACTGAAATACTTATTGCCGATAAACATTTTTTGAAATGAGGCACACGTTATTAAATGTTTTAAAGAGGAAATTTTTCGGAGAATAACGACACAACAACGAAATAAATCAATGAAGCAGGACAGGGTTCCAATTACTTTCCCTATAATTAGCAAAGGGAATTTTAATAAAATGTGCTATTTCCTTGATGTTGTAAAAAAATTTAATTTTCGCCATTTAAACAAAGACAGATCGGAAACTATCGGGGATTTAATACGGCGCGCGGAAAACATTTCATCGCGAAACAGAGGCTGCGCATTCTAATGAAATCAATAACCACATACGACGTTTAAAAGTGAAAAAATCAGTCGCACACGCACGTTCAGAATGCACCGTATGCCGAAGGCAAACACAAAGCAATTTTTATGAGCAACTTCAAAACTTTAAGAACAATAATGTCAATAATCAACAATCCACAGAGAAAATTTGCGGAGAAATAAAAGTAATCCCGCAACCAGTACAGGTAGAAAAGGCACATAATTGTGTTTGAGATATTTTTTTTACTTTTGATTTAAACTAAAACCGTACGTTGGAAAGAATAAAAAATTGATTCCGTACGATGTCAGAAATCTATGTAAATTCATTCATGTGGACAATAGCGTTGCTTATTTATGTAGGTTTATCGATAGTAAATCTTTATCATTCTCGATACATACAGGTCATCTAAACGTTCTGCTCAGTTAGTGCACTTAATGTATTTAATTCTTTTTCAATTATAAATTTCTCACTCCATTCAATGGAGTCGCGATTGCCAATCTGTTAGGGAGTTTAACAGCTGATGTCTACCTGTTCCATATATAAACCTAAAATTTTTTAAACACACAAAAACCTGACATACTTATATAATTTACATCGGTAACACTTTCATAATCATAAGTGAAGACGTATAAAATAACGACACGGATGTAGATATTAGTCATACGGACCATCATACTTTATTGCTACTAAAACTGAAAGATGGTATTAGATAATGGAAAATATATCTAACGCAGTCTTTGAATGAACAGAGCATCTATTATCACATAGAATAAGGTAAATGTGTTCTTAAATATGTCTATTAGAAATCGATTGACCGAAATTTTCTTTTTTTGCGAACAGGATGTGTGAATAACGAGAAGGCCTTGAAACTGTATCCAACTAAAAGACGATATATTTAAGTATAACCTTCGTAGGAGACGCGCAATCCAAATTACTTACTCGAAGCATTAGAAAATTTGTGACTTCTCCTATGCGTAATGCACAACTGATGTTTTCCTATACAACAAAGCGACGCTAAACATAAATGTTAAAGATAAGCACCATGCAATCGAACAGTGAAAATTTGGTTATTTGTAACACTATAAATCAAATTTGCGAGCTTGAAATAAACACCAACCCCATTGTATTTAACCATTTGTCGAACAACATAGAATAACTACCGTCAGTCACACTTACTGACACGTTTCCACGTTTCTCGAAACAGTTGATTCACGAACACTTTCATAAAAAAACTAATAATGAACAGCTTCCAAATGACGAGACAAGCGAAATCCCATCGACCAATGACAAACACAATAAGTGCACCTGAAAATGTAAAGGAATCAAGATTTTACCTACCTACGAGCGCTATCAATTATCCCGCAACAATAAGTTGCGTATTAAACTTCAACGATGACAGAATTGCGCAAGGATTTGTTTCTTCATTCTAGGATTACCCCAAACTGCTTAATAGATTGCGCATATACGCAATTCAGCATGTACATTTCTTGCTTTCTGAGTTTTATTAAAAATATACGTCATTAATCCAATTTTATCCCTCCTATTTTCTAAACATTGACAAAACAGAATATCAGAATTGGCATTCAAACTACATTGAGGCAAAACATTTATGGTATACTTTTAACTGCGCTATGTATATCTGCTTTATACTAAGTGTAAAATTCAATACATGATTTGTTTCTAAATTCAAATTATAAATGTACAAAAACTTCTGAGCTAAAATTGATACATTTAAAAAACTAATTGTACAATTTTGTGCCTCCTCATTTTTAAAACAAAATATGCTAAATTCTCGTTTGAATATGCACATTGCAGAAGACGGCAAAACCGCTTTACTGAAATACTTAATTCAGAAATATTTTTGCAATAATTACATTTTAGTCTAATCATGACCGGTAACTTGTCTCGCGTACATAGTCAAAGCCGATTATGAGATAATTTTCACTAAAATTCAAGCTTTGCTTAACGGCTTATCACCTATATATGTTCATCCAGGTCTGTCATACGGAACGCCTGTAATAGACACCTGCTTGATAACTAGTTTGGACAAATTCCATGACTAGCTATAAAATTTCAGACGCAAATGACAAAATTTTATAGTCTTCCTTGAACGGGAATTTTATGTAAACCAGAAAGGTAACTATTCAAGTTAACTTAATTTAGACATTTTTCTCGCATAAGTTTTATTGCAAAGAATCCATACATTAATATATATGCAAGTATGTATTAGGTTTTGCGAACCTAGTAACAAATTAGTTCAGTTGTGACCAGAAGGATAAACCAAAGGCAGCATGAACGGAAAGTATAATCTCATGCACATTCGTTTCGTGCTTACTGGCGACTCATCAGTAGGAGCCGGTATTACGCCCTTTAACCACTATATATTTGGTAGAAGAATGTGGAATAATAGGACGGTACAATCTCCTAGACGAATGTGTAAACCTGTAATAGTGAAGCTAACATAATCTAAAGTCAACGACAATACGACTTCAATGCTAACTCACACTATATAATATATATACCGAGTCTGTAAAGGATACTAACACTATGGCTATTGTGTTAGTAACTGATACCTTTTTGAAATCGATGAGTACCGGATACTAACGCTATGGTTTCCGAGTCGGTACATGATACCAACCTGATGGATATAAATTTATGCTAAAGTTCACCCAAATTGAGAATTACAACAATTTCCGAACACCTGTTACTCCAGTTAAACCATACACTCTGGCCTTTATCGATATCAGTTATCACATTTCGCGGTAAGCATGACATCATTCAATTCAATATATTACAGTTAAATACTGTTTGTTGCGAAGAGCTAATATATATGCAAGTATGTATTAGGTTTTGCGAACCTAGTAACAAATTAGTTCAGTTGTGACCAGAAGGATAAACCAAAGGCAGCATGAACGGAAAGTATAATCTCATGCACATTCGTTTCGTGCTTACTGGATTAACAGGGGTACGGAAATTGTAGTAGTTCTCAATTTGGGTGAACTATAGCATAAATTTATATCCATCAGGTTGGTATCATGTACCGACTCGGAAACCATAGTGTTAGTATCCGGTACTCATCGATTTCAAAAAAGGTATCAGTTACTAACACAATAGCCATAGTGTTAGTATCCTTTACAGACTCGGTATATATATTATATAGTGTGAGTTAGCATTGAAGTCGTATTGTCGTTGACTTTAGATTATGTTAGCTTCACTATTACAGGTTTACACATTCGTCTAGGAGATTGTACCGTCCTATTATTCCACATTCTTCTACCAAATATATAGTGGTTAAAGGGCGTAATACCGGCTCCTACTGATGAGATCGCCTGTAAGCACGAAACGAATGTGCATGAGATTATACTTTCCGTTCATGCTGCCTTTGGTTTATCCTTCTGGTCACAACTGAACTAATTTGTTACTAGGTTCGCAAAACCTAATACATACTTGCATATATATTAGTTCTTCGCAACAAACAGTATTTAACATTAATATATATGTTTTAAATAGACGACGATTCAACCATTTAGGGGAAATTTTTCAGTAGTAACTAGGTTTGCAAAAAACGTCCAACTACGAACTAATCGGGTTGTGAAAATAAATTAAAAACAATTTTAAAACGTTAGTTGCCAAACTCTTATCTGGTCGTTTTACACTTTTAGTCAGAATATAAAATAATATATTCTTTTTTGCAATTATGAATAAGTTACAGAACACCTTGTAACAAATTAGTTCAGATATGCCCAAAAGGATATACAAAATTCAGCATGAAGGAAAGGTTTTACCATATGTACACATTAGTTTCATGTTGACTAGTGACTCGTAAGTAGGAGACGTTACTACGCTTTATATGCATTATATATTCGATGAAGAAATTTCGAGCAGGTGTACGGTTAAATCTTCTTTACGAATGTTTATTCAGGCGGCAAATGAGTTACCTTTATATAAAGCCTTAGGAACTGCGACATAAAGACTAACTCTTTATATAAAAAGTATACCGAACCTGTAAAAAAGCAATGGTTTTGTGATACTGATTAAACTCATTTAATGGAGTTACTTACTAGAGACACTCTATATTTAATAAAAATGATGTAGGTGTAGGGCTTACTATTATCCCTTGCTGACGAGTCGCCAATAAGCCCAAAACATACGTGTAAATGAGATTATATCCTCTATTTTCATTGAGTTTGGTATATCATTCTGGTTTTATTTAAACTTATATTCAACTGCATAATTATTAGAACTCTGTAGCAATGAATACACCACAAATGTGTATCTAACTGATAGATATTTTGTTTGACAACAGAATTTGATAAAGGGTGTCGATCAAAGCTGAATTGTATATATCTGATGGAGTTTCAGGTGTTCAGAATACGTTTTAATCCTTCATTTAGGTGAAATTTGGCCAAACTGTAAACCTTTGTATTCGTATTATTTAGAGCCTCGTTATATTTTATATATAATGAGCTATCTTAGAGAAATCATTGGCTTAGACTTTTGGGTAAATCTGATGTTATCTTCTATGATAGTGTTATGCGTTTAGAATATATTGTCCGCGAATTAAGAGAATGAAATTGGCTGCTTTATTTCTTTCAGTAAAATATTGAAGTCTAGTTTAATTGGTAAAATAAATTTAGCCAAATGTCGCAATTTGTTTACCTTTATTTAGATGGTTTTAAGAACGCCCTCAAAATGCTCAGAGTATCGAAACTTTTAAGTTGCTTCATGAGTATGAACCTTTGGATTTTATTAGAATTATGTTTACCCTGCGTCTTCCTGTCAACGGTGCTTGTGAGGTACAGTCAAAAGAAACTCTAAAATAGTCTTTTCGCCACCAGCAAAATTCCAGATATCGATAATTTTACGTCCAACTAGATAGAAAGTTAACGGGGGAGGGACGAAGGACCTTTGCTCGGTATGTAAAAAAGACTACTTTTAAATTAAATATCATGTTTTCTTTTTTGCATGATATCATTGAATATGTTTGACATTGATGTTATTGGTTGGCTTAGAATGGGGGGGGGGGGGGGGGGATAATTTATATTTAATATTTAATAATAAGGCCCCCCCCGGGGCGGGGGGAATATATTTATTTTATTTAAAAAGGGGGGGGGGCTAATAAAAATAATTTTCCTTATGAGTGCTAATATTTTTATACATACTACCTTTTTTTCAAATATATAAATATAAAAATGGGTCATTTAAATAATAATGATGATACATACACATACAAAATAATAACATGACATGATACAATATCAAGTCAGATGAAAACAAAGACAGATGGGATGATGTGATAGATGGTG